>JAWDJV010000397.1:0-18085 GCA_033119285.1 Teratosphaeriaceae sp. CCFEE 6253
CCCGCTCCAGGACTGACTCAACAATGCGCCCTCGCGCCTCAGCATGCCGAGCAACTTGACCCCGGCAACCCTGGACATACACAGCAGCGACCACACGCGCGAGGAGGATCTCTCCAGGCACCTCACCCGCACACCCCGGCCCTACCACCACGATGGACCCGAGATACACCAGGATCCCGGCGATGATCGCCGCGGCCGTGATCCCCGTAGCGACGATGTGGTACCTGAACAAGGACGACATCCTCACTCCGGCCCGCACACCCCCCACCGGAGCGGACAAGCCTCGGTAGCGGCGAGCGAGAGCGGCACGGAAGCCGATGATGAGCGGCCCGGCTACATGAAGCTGTTACCGCCCTCGACACTGCGGCCGAGGAAGGGGCTGAAGACGGGGGAGAAGAGCGAGGATGCGCTGCTCACGCCCTCGCAGCTGGACGATGAGGGCGGCAGGCTGTCGGCGCGGGACTACTTCAGTGTCAAGACGACGGGCGAGGTGCGGTCGGAGCAGGAGGTGCGAGCGGAGCGGGAGAAGCTGCTGCGGCGACGGCTGGGCGAGTTCGCGAGGCGGGTGTCCGAGGTGGCGCTCATGGGCGTCATCATCGCTTGTGTCCTCTGCGGGAACGGTGTGCTACGGACTGCGCGGCAGTATGCGACGGAGTTGGCGAGCTTCTTGGCCCTGATCACTGCGCTCGTTCTCGCGTACCCGGTCAAGCTTTCGATCGTGGACACCCGGGTGCAGCGGACGAAGCTGTGGCAGCGATTTCGCGTGCCGGCCTCCTTCGACCCGGCGACGGTGCTCTATCCGCCGCTGCTTCCGGTGCTGGTCGCGCTGTCGGTCTCGCCCGCGAATCCCGAGGTGATCCTTCCGAACATCATCCTGGGTCTGTCGTCTCTGCCTCAGCGGCTGTTCCCGCGCTCGAGTCGACTCGGAGGTTTCAATGTGGTTCACTGGATGATCTCCGTCGTACCGTTGGTCCTGTCCGAGGGCACTACGCACCACACCTCTCCTCGTGGCCTCTCGGCAGAGACACTGGTCTCCCTGTACCCGCTCCACCACGCCCTCCTGGTACCGCTACACTACCTGACAACGACCAGCCTCCTCATCTCCGAGCTGCACCTCCTCTCAGTCGCGCTGCTCAACCTCCTCTTCTTCGCCGCCTCGCCCCAAACCACGATCCTCAAAGCCTGCCTCTGGCTCGGCGGCGTCCCCCTCTTCTTCCTCTGCTGGCCGGTCCTCCACTGGAACGTCGCTCTAGCCCGCGTCCCACGATGGAAGCTGCGGCGTCCCGGCCACTCCGCGGAAGAGCGTAAGTCGCTCGTCGACGCGGTGTCGGATCTCATCAACATTCAGCGCGCGACCTCTGCCTTTAGGAGCGGGGAGGAGCCCGACAGCGACGCGGATGAGGATGAGCCGGGGACGTCGATCAAGGAACGGCTGGACGGTGTGCCGAAGTTGTTCACGAGGCTGCGCACGGCGTCGTTTGGCTCGCCCAAGCACCAGGAGCCCCGGTCTGCGATCGAGCCGCGAGAGCTGGCGTTCGGGAATGGCTTCGCGAAGCCCGGCCATGCGCGCCGGAACACGTTACCTGGGCGGCCTGCACAAGTGCCATCCTCCTTGCGCCAAGCAAGCACGAAACGGACCCCGAGGTCAAGATTGTCATGGTGTCTGCAGCTCACGCCCCGGCAGGCCGAGCGACGCAAGTGGCTCTACGCGGGCTTCGTCTACCTGGCCGTTATAGCGATCGTGCTGGGCCCAGTGCGGATGTACGTCCAGAGTGAAGCTCTACATAATCAAGAGCCGTTCGGCTGGGCCATCAGCTACCTCTTTGGCCAGATACCGCTCCTACGCTCCCTTCTCCAGACCACCGGACTGGAATCCTGGGTCCCCTTACCCGCCCCAGCAGGAGACTGGCGCGAAACAACCCTCACCTTCCCACTGGCTGTCCCGGACATCCGCGCCACCCTCGGCGCGGCGAACACGCGCCTCCTACTCCTCGCCTACTGGATCGCCGTCATCGCCGCCGGCCTCCTCGGCGTCTTCACCCTCACCGCCCGCGTCGAAGTCGACACGCGCCGGAAAGTCTTCCACGGCGTCATGGTCGCCGTCTTACTCCCCGCCGTCTTCGTCGACCCCTGCTACTGCGCGCTCGGGCTGGGCCTCATCCTCGCCGTCTTCCTGCTGCTGGAGGTGATCCGCGCGGGACTGATCCCGCCACTGGGCGCCGCCATCGGGAGGTTCGTGGCTCCTTATGTGGATGGGCGGGATCTGCGGGGGCCGGTGGTGGTGAGCCATATCTTCCTGCTGATCGGGTGCGCGGTCCCGCTGTGGTTCTCCCTGGCTTCTATGAAACGGGCTGGGGGGCCGCCGTGGACGGGCTGGGAGTTGCGGGGGGAGCAGCGGGAGGTCGCGATGCTCGCGGGCGTGGTCTGCGTGGGGATGGGCGACGCGGCGGCGAGTCTGATCGGTCGGCGGTATGGGCGGCGGAAGTGGATCTGGGTCGGGGGGAAGAGTCTCGAGGGCAGCGCGGCGTTTGCCGTCGCGGTCACGGTTGGGCTTGGGGCGGGGAAGGCGTGGCAGGTTGCTGGGGGCTGGGAGGATACGCAGGGGTCATTGGCTGGGCGGCTGGGGCGTGAGGGCAAGGGCGCTTTGGTCATGGCGTGGATGGTCAGCCTGGCGAAGGCCGGGTTCTGCGCCTGCGCGGCGAGTTTCATGGAGGCGGTGTTGACGGGGGCGAACGACAATGTCGTCGTGCCTGTGGCGTTGTGGCTGCTGGTCAAGGGGGCGAGGCTGTGAGGAGCAGGGACCTGACGCCCGTAGAAGTGTATCACGAGCTGCTGAGGCACACACAGCATCCGTCGGGCTCGGGCGAGCATACAGCCGCGCTTCCTACCGGATGTAGCAGTCTCGGCTCCTCAAGTGGTGCTTGTGGCTGGAGCGATGCGGTTCTACGCCGATCCACGACAGCAGCTTGAACGCGTGAGCCCGCAACAGCATCGGCGTCGGCAACGAATGATCGAGGCGCGGCTGTAAGACCTTGCTCTACTACTACCATGCCCCGCCGTTGCGTTGGGTCGCCAAGCGCGCTTCGCAGCAGCAGCGTGTGCAAGGGGGCCTCAGTGCATCGCTTGATGAGAGCGGCCTGCCACCTCCATGTACATGTAGGTAGGCTGTGGGTTTCTCTGTAGCCTCAGGACAGCACAGCTTCCCGGCCTCCAGTCGCTCTCTGACGGCGACGGAAGAGGCGGGGGGCCATACACGTAGCTCTGGCACAGCTGTGCTGCAGGGGCGGCAGCGACCGCGTAGGTCGTGGTTGCGCGGGCTGCTTATCGGGGTAGCATCACGTCTGGCGCGCGCGGGTTGGCCAGCTTGGGCAGGTAGTACCGTCGTCCAGTACGTCGTTACCGGTGCTGTACTCCATTATTCGTGAAGAGCTCGTTGTGGTCCTGGCGTCGTTACGCGTGCGATACGCGCATCCCCCGAAGGAGCTGTAAGGCACCGGGGCGTACTCCGGGCCTGTCTGCCGATCCATGACCGCGCTGCCATGCAAGGTCATCAGTCTGGCTACATCTCCGCCGCCGGGTGTGCAGCCGCGGATGATGATGATCGTGCTGAAGCGATGGCACGTACCTGTGGGTGGGGATGTCTTCGTCGTCACATGCGGTATCACCCTGCGCCCTTCCTCGAGTCCGTTATCGTTGGCTATCTTCCCCGGACACGCTATCGCTAGCCGCGCCCGTGACCAGTCGACCGGGAAGCTCGACGACGGATGGCTGCCCAGCTTACCACGACATCAACGCACCGTCTGCCTGAGAGACACCTCGAGCCTGAGAGCATCTTCGTCCACTTCTCACGACGCCTTCGTCCCATTCATAACGGCCCCCGTTCAATCCCTTACCATCGCGCCATCGCGCGTGACCGTCTCGTCTCCGCGTCACGCCTCGACTTAGCGCCCCGGCGCCTGGTTCGACTCACCGCACAGTCACCTGCTATCACGGTCCCTTCCACCATCCGCCTTCTGGATCAACACCGCGAGCGTCTTCTATCAGCCAGTCACTACACGTGACACGCCGGTAACGACCGCTTACCCACGCATCATGGCCTCGTGAGCAGAGCTGGGACCTACACCATCACCTCGCGACTTCGCGGCAGCCTTGGCCGATCAATACCCATGCAACAATCCTCCAAGCATACTCGAGTTCGGGACCGGTAGGCGGCGGGGAGTACAAGGATACTAGGATAGAGGGGCCGGGACTGCTTCAGACAGCGAGGATGGCGACTCCAAGGCCATCCGCGGCGGCTGGCTCGTCGAGGCGCTTGGCGCCGTCGTACCCCGAAGCCGAGCCGGACGAGATCATCGGCGAGTTTCGCAGGGGCAAGGAGATTGGGAAGGGTAGCTTTGCTGCCGTCTACCTTGCCCAGCATCGGGTAAGTCGTCCCCATCCGCTACAGACGCATCGCACCCGCACAGCCTCTCCTGAAGCTGCCATGCCGAGCTATCGCTGACCGACCTCCAGAAGCACAAGTCGTACGTCGCGATCAAGGCCGTCCAGATGGGGAAGCTCAGCAAGAAGCTCAAAGACAACCTCGACTCCGAGATCCGCATCCTGACGGACTTGCGACACCCGCACATCGTCGCTCTGTTCGATTGCACCCATACGCCGACGTACTTCTACCTGGTGATGGAGTACTGCCAGCTGTCCGACCTGTCCCAGTTCCTGAAGAAGCGGCACACCCTCGCCACCCTGCCCGAGACCGCGGACATCTTCCGGCGGTACCCGAACCCGGCCGTCGGCGGCATCCACGAGGTCCTGGTGCGCCACTTTCTGAAGCAGATCGCCAGCGCCCTCCAGCATCTCCGGAAACTCAATTTCATCCACCGCGACATCAAGCCGCAGAACCTGCTCCTGAACCCCGCGCCGTTCCTCATGGCGAAGCAGAGGCCGGAGTACATGCCACTGACCGACACCGTGGACTCGCTCATCCCCGCCGCCGGCGTCGAGAACCTGCCCATGCTCAAGATCGCCGACTTTGGCTTCGCGCGCTATCTGCCTCAGAGCTCCCTGGCCGAGACCCTGTGCGGCTCCCCGCTGTACATGGCCCCGGAGATCTTGCGATACGAGAAGTACGACGCGCGAGCCGATCTGTGGTCCACCGGCACGGTCATCCACGAGCTGGTCGTCGGCAAGCCACCGTTCCGCGCCCAGAATCATGTGGATCTCTTGCGTCGCATCGAGAAGGCCAATGACGTGATCACCTTCGACAACAAGACCATGACGATCAGCCGCGGGATGAAGGATGTGATCCGCAAGCTGCTGAAGAAGAGCCCGGTGGACCGCATCACGTACGAGGACTTCTTCGAGGATCCCGTGGTCACTGGAGAGATCCCGGGCTTGGCGCCGGAGGACATGCCGGCCTCGAAGCAGCGCCCGCTGCAGTCGCAGGTGTCCGAGATCAGCCGCCGCGTGTCGAAGCAGGCCGTGGAGAGCTCCGCGGCCGCCAGTCCGAGCAACGATGCGCCGTCGCAGCCAAGGGGGTCGCAGGATGAGGTGCAGCAGCCGTCCGCTTCACGGAAGTCGTCGGATCAGGATCTGCAGCCTCCCCGCCCGGGAAGCAGCGAACGCCGGAAGTCTTCGACGGGCCAGCCGGAAGGGATTCCCATTGCACGGCAGCCGAGCCAGCGCCAGAGACGACCGAGCATCGTCGCCCATGCTACTGCGCCGGCACGCGAGGGTCTACACATTGGCGCCACTGGCCAGCGCATCGAGCGACGGTCCAGTCGCACATCACCACTAGCTGGCCCACCCATGATCCGCGAGCCGACCGCAGTAGAGCCCGGCAGCGCGGGCAGAGACAGAGCCGCGGTCCGCGCAGCAAAGGAGAAGACGGCGCAGGAGATCGCGTTTGAGAAAGAGTACGTGGTGATCGAGAAGCGCGCGGTGGAGGTCAACGCCTTCGCCGACGAGCTGCAGGCCAACGCGCAGGGCCACGGCTTGCCCTACAACCAGGGCACGCTCACGCGCCGCGCGACCACCATGCAGCCCGGCCCCGCGCCGCCCGCGAGCCCCTCCCGCGCCCTGCAGACGCTCACGGGCCGCAGCCCGGCCATGCACTCCCGCGGCGGGTCCTTCGAGCGCCGCTACGCGCCCAGCCCGCAGTCCGCGACCAACATGCTCACGCAGGCGCTCAACGCGGCGAACGTGCGCCTGTTCGGCGCGCTGGGCACCTCGCCCCCGTTTGGCGGGAGCAAGGCGCCCTCGCCTCCGCGGGGGTATGGCGCGTTCCCCGCGTATCCTTCCCCGCAGGGTGGAGCGCTCCTGCTGGGCGACGGCGCGGAGGCCCTCCGGGCTCCGCTGGACGAGGACGCGCGGACCGTGCGCGCGATGGAGGACGCGGCGCACCGCAGCGACGTCATCTACGGCTTCGCGGAGGTCAAGTACAAGCAGCTCCTCCCCGCCGCGCCGTCGGCGGCGGCGGCGGCCGACGCGCTGGGGATCCAGCAGCTTGGCGCCGCGCAGCAGGAGAAGGCGGCCGCGGGTGGCGATGGCGAGGCGGCGGAGGACCGGGACATGACGACCGCGGCTGTTGTGGGCGTGGCGGAGGAGGCGCTGGTGCTGTATGTCAAGACGCTGGCGATCCTGGCCAAGACCATCGACCTCGCGGGGGTTTGGTGGAATAAGCAGAGCCGCGGCGGCGACGGCGGCGGGGAGGCCGTCTCGTCGGACTCGGCCTCCAAGCCCTCGGGCGCTGGCGGTGGGAGCGGCGAGGTGGGCAAGCGCATGAACAACGTGGTGCAGTGGAGCCGCGGCCGCTTCAACGAGTGCCTGGAGAAGTCGGAGGTCGTGGGCCGGCGCTTGCAGGCCGCGCAGCGCCAGCTGCCCGCCGACCACCCCTCGCACCCGGACAACCTCGCCGCCGCCTCGTCGGCCTCCGGTGGGGTCGGCGGCGGCGGCGGCGGCGCGATCACGACCTCGGCCGAGACGATCCAGATCACGAGCGGTGTGACGGCGGAGCGGCTGATGTTTGAGCGCGCGGTGGAGATGAGTCGCGCGGCGGCGGTGAGTGAGCTCGTGAATGATGAGCTGGGGGACTGCAAGATTGGGTATGCGACGGCGATTATGCTGCTCGAGGCTGTGCTGGAGGGGGACGAGGAGCCCCTCGTGCGCAGGCGGGCGAGCGGGAGAAGGGAGAGGGAGAAGGGGGGTGTGGCGGGGGAGGGGGCGGCGGCGGGGGGAGGGGTGGTGCCGGGGATGGAGACGGAGGACCGGGTCACCGTTGTCAAACGTGAGTCATGCGTTCCCGTGCGTGCGCGTAGGTGGTGTGGAGATGCTCATGGATGTGGTAGTGATCGATGGCGCGCGCCTGCGCCTCAGTGCGCTGAACAAGAAACTCCACGCCGCTGCCGCCGCTGCCCAACAGCAGCAGCAGCAGCAGCAGCTGGTCTCGAAGCGGTCGTCCGTGACGGGGCACCTGACGCCCAAGCCGCACACGGGCACGCCCTCGCCGGCCCTCACGCCGGCTGTAGCGGGCACGCCGCCACGATAAGTCGTAGGCGGACAGGCAGACGGACAGACGACCAGACGACGGACGACCAAAGGTTGGGCATTGGATTAGCGGGCACGGCGTTCTTGGCGGCGGTTATCTGTGAGTGCTAACTCGCACAGGCGCATCGCATCATCATACGTGATTCATGAGGGCGCAACACGGCCGCGGCGCGGCACGCCCAACGATCGCATGCGAGGGCGTTTTTGGGCTCTTTCTCGCACGCACACCTACACATCCTGGCGGGAATTCTGGGATTGGGTTCGGGATGGGGATGGGCATCTGGCGCAACGGTCTGTGGTTCGATGGGACTCTGTGGTTTGATGGGAGAGGAGCGGGGAACTGGCATGATCTGGGCTGCGAGCTGCTTGTACCGCACGGCGCGGGGCGCGGTGGCGATGTTGGAGGGCTGGCTGCCTTTCTTGGACACGGACGGACGAACGAATGAACGAACGGGCGCATCTTGCGGAGGGGATGGCGTTTTGGGGAACTGGCCCTGTGAGGAGGGGGCGCGCCTCGAGCCTTGGGGGGGGCGGGGGCGGCGTTTGCACAGCATGAGCATGAGCATGAGCATGGGATACCACTACCGGGGCTACAGACTGCGAATATAGGACCTGCCGAGCGCAGGGGAATGAACATTTGATTGATACCCTTCGAATTCCATCGAAACCTCTTCACGCCGAAAGCCCAGCATACTTTATCCATCTGTCAGTTGGTTCGAGCGTCCACCGTTCGCCGTCGATCCCACGTCATGCACCCCACATACGTCCGCGTGCGTTGAGCCTCGCGTTGGATGCGCCTGCGGGTCAACCACACGATTTGTTGGAAAAGCACCCCAGCAGCGGCCGGATGACAGGCGGCTGGACGGGCAGGCGCATCACCCTCTCGTCACTCATCAATATACCCTTTGGACGGCCTGCCTTTCGCGCACACCTTACTACGAGCAAGAGTTGGATTAGCACTTTCGATCGCACTTCAAGCGCTTACCACCAACACCACCAACATCCCGATCGTCTGAGAAGAACCCGGACGGAAGAGGTAGCAAGAGGAAGACCCACCCACACCTCCAGCACGATGTCGCTCGCCGTGCACTCCAAGAAGCACCGCGTCTGCATCGTCGGCTCCGGCAACTGGGGCACCACCATCGCCAAGGTCGTCGCGGAGAACACGGCCGAGCACACCGACCTCTTCGAGCCGGAGGTGCAGATGTGGGTGTTTGAGGAGGACTACCAGATCCCCGCCGACAGCGCCCACGCCGCCACCTCCGACCTGGCGGGCGCACCCCAGAAGCTCACCCGGCTGATCAACACGCTGCACGAGAACGTCAAGTACCTCCCCGCCATCCCCCTGCCCCACAACATCGTCGCGAACCCGGACCTCGCGGACGCGGTGAAGGAGGCCTCGATCCTGGTCTTCAACCTGCCGCACCAGTTCATCGGGCGCATCTGCGACCAACTCCAGGGCAAGATCCTGCCCTTCGCGCGCGGCATCAGCTGCATCAAGGGCCTCGAGGTGTCGGAGAAGGGCTGCCGCCTGTTCTCCGAGAGCATCGGGGAGAAGCTGGGCATCTACTGCGGCGCGCTGAGCGGGGCCAACATCGCGACGGAAGTCGCGCAGGAGAAGTTCAGCGAGACGACGGTCGCGTATGAGCCGCCGGGGATGGACTCGCAGCACCCGACCCCCTCCACCACCCCGGGCGGGTCGCCGCACGGCTCGCAGCTGGACCTCACGAAGCTGAACGGCGAGCTGAAGGCCTCGCCCTCCCAGAAGGCGCAGAGCCAGAAGCCGCGCCTCCTGCCTCTGCCCACCGAGTACCCCGCCCTCACCCACGCGCACATGACCAAGCTCTTCCACCGGCCCTACTTCCACGTCCACCTCATCAACGACGTCGCCGGCGTCTCCCTCGGCGGCGCGCTCAAGAACATCGTCGCCCTCGCCGCGGGCTTCGTCGACGGGCTCGGCTGGGGCGACAACGCCAAGGCGGCCGTGATGCGCGTCGGCCTCGTGGAGCAGGTCCGCTTCGGCCGGATGTTCTTCGGACAGCGCGTCAGGGGGGAGACGTTCACGGAGGAGTCGTGCGGCGTCGCGGATCTGATTACGAGTTGTAGCGGCGGGCGGAATTTCCGGTGCGCGCGCATGGCGGTGCGGGAGGGGGTGGCGATTGGGGAGATTGAGGCCAGGGAGCTGAATGGGCAGAAGTTGCAGGGGACGAGCACGGCGTATGAGGTGCACTCTTTCCTCAAGACGGAGGGGAAGGAGGGGGAGTTCCCACTGTTTACGGCCGTGTGGCGGATTCTGGAGGGGGAGAAGAAGGCGGAGGATATTCCGGGGATGATTGATGTCACGGCGCGGGCGCTGCACTTGTAGTGGAGGGGAACGGAGATGCGGTGTGTGGCTAGCGTGGCGTTCAGGTGTGGCCGACTGCGCAGGATGGCGGGACGCCGGGGCAAGCCCCGGCATGACTGTGATGAAAGGGAGTGTATTGTGCAACGGCGTGAGGTGGGAAACGTTGTGAGGGGGCCTTGAGGGAGTGCCATCGATGCACAGGATGCGAGGTCGCGAGTGTAGATCAGCAGCGATGCTACCGTAGCTTCAGCTTCGCGAGGATGTCGTGCCGCGCGAAGAAGGAGCGGTTCCGCTTGCCAAACACGTCTGCATCGTACCCAGTCAGCCTGGTGCCACATCCACGCCGGGGACGAAGAGGCAGGGGAAGGGGCAGCTGGAGACTCACACATGAACACCGTCAGACAGCAGACCACGACCTGCACGCTCCCAATCGCGACAAACACCGGCCGGATCCCGCCGCTGACCAACCACCCGTACCCGCTGAACGTCAACCCAAAGGAGAACACATTCTTAAATACCAGCAAGCATGTGAAGCCCTCGACCCCGAGGTCCCCGTGCGCGTCGACGAGGTACAGCGCGCTGGCCACCGCGCCGAGGACCATCCCCGCGACCTCGAGCGCGAAGAAGAAGTCCGGCCAGAACCAGCCATACCGCGCCGTATCCGCCGCCGTGATCCCGAAGCCGTACAGGCCCGCGCAGCCCAGCACCAGCTGCGGCACGACGAGCAGAAGGCGGAACTCGGGCTCGTACACGCCCCCATTCCGCCGCGTGAGGAACTTGACGGACCAATCGCTGATCAGCCCCGCGAGCGCAAACCCGAGGACCGCGCCGAGGAAGGCGCCAGTGTACATGTACCCGGTCTGCACCTCGTTGAAGAACAGGGGGGGCCCGAGCATGATGGCCGCGAGCACGATGCCGATCAGGACTGTCCAGCCGATGAGCGTGCCTTGGATCAGGCAGGCCCAGAGGATGGCCGGGTGCAGGAAGAGGGGGAAGGGCCGGAGGAGGAGGATGGGGAGGGGCGTTGCGGTGAAGCGGGGAGAGAGGGGGCGGAGGTTGGCGCGGGAGAGGAGGGGCGGGGGGGCGCCGCGGGTGCGGTCCGTGGAGGGGGACGGGGAGTTGGGGCCGGGGCGGGGGTGGAGCTCGTGGTCGGACTTGAAGAACTCCTGGCCTTGGTTCGGCGTGCTGGAGGCGTCGGGTGTAGGGCCGTCATCCCGCACGAACGTCGTCTCAGGCACGAACAGCACGACAAGCGGCAGCATCGCGGCGGCGAAGATGGCGAGCAGGTAGAAACTCCACTGCCAGCCCAGGGTATGCGTCAGCTTCCCCACGATGACGGGGGTGAAGAAGGCGCCGCCGAAGAGGCACAGGTTGCTGAGCGCCATGCGCTTCCCGCGCTCGTGCACGAAGTAGAGGTCCCCGACGCTCGCATTGACCAGGGCCTCGAAGGGCGCGAGCCCGACGCCCTGGAAGAAGCGCGCGGCGAGGAGGGACTTGTACGCGCGGTCGCGACACCGCTGGTCCGCGCACCCGTTCATGGGCCCGCTCGCGCCGCCCCACGCCGAGCTGACAATGATGACCACCGTCCCGAGCAGGTAGAGGTGCCGCTTCCCCCACACTCTCGCGCTCGCGACGAAGAGGAAGCCGGCGAGGCCGACGCCGAGGAGGTGGTAGCCGGTCAGCAGCGCGATGTCGGTGAAGCTGTGCTCGAAGTAGAGCGTCAGCGTCAGCGTGTTGGCGGCCAGCAGCGGGGAGAGGGTGGCGGCGATGACGGAGAGAAGGCAGAGGATGGCGGTGATGCTGTCGCGGCGCGCGAGGGACCAGTTGAGGGGGTCGTGGGGCGAGGCGCTGGGCTGGGGAATCAGGATCAGGCCGGCGGGCGTGTGCTGGAGGTGGGCGTGCGCGGTGGCGGGGTGGTGGGGGGAGGTGGTGGGGTGGAGGGGGTGGAGGTCCTCGAGGGTGGCGGTGCCTAGAGGCCATCATGAGATATCAGCTTACGCAGGTGTGTGTGTGTGGATGCGCCGGGTGTTGGAGCAGCGGGGGGCTTGCCTGGGACATGCTGCAGGTGCCTGTCTTCCAGCACCCCGAGGCCCATGGCGGGAGCTCGCCCGTGGCCTTCGCTCGCGACGATGCGCTTGGCGCAGTGTGCTGAAGAGGAGTCCTGTCGGATGCACGAGTGGAGGTGCCGCGCTTCGAGATCCAGATCGCGCTCGGCCCGTCGGCAAGCGATCTTAGGGCTGGAATACATCGGACTAAAAAGGGACCCGAGACTTCTGCTTCCACACGTTTTTACACGAACCAACATGCACGTCCACGATCCGTAGCGCCGAGGGCTGAAGCCAGACAGCCATGCAGCGCCACAGCGACGAGGCGAACGGCGTGAAATGCGAGAGCTCCAGCGTGCTCTCGCGGCCACTACAGCTCGGCCCGTTCGTCGCCTTGCCCAAGTCCTCCCACGAACAGGTCCAGTGCCTGTGGGACGCCGACTCTCGATCCTCGAGCAAGCACTTCCAGTGATGGACGCAGCCAGCTGTTCCCGCTCCCTCTCCCCCATCTCAGCATGCAAGACAGTCCTCTCGGAGAGCAGCCCACACCCCCATCTGCTCTCTGGTGTTTGACCCCAACCGGGTCACTCTTGCTATATCAACCCTACTATCCATGATGTTTGAGGTGCCCATGACTGAAGCATGACTGGGTGGCCATAAAATTCGTGGAACAATTCTATCTACATGTAGATGTACCTCCTGTATAGCAGATCTCACAGCTTCGCCTCCCCGCCGTCCCCAACCTGCCTCCGCGCCGCCAAGTTCCTCTCCGAACCCACCGCGAGACAGACGTGATGGCTCAGCGCCACGACATCCCCCTCCGCGTCCTTAACAATGACCTCCAGATCAAACCGCCCATTCTTGATAGACTTCGCCTGCACCCGCAGGAACAGGAATTTGACCCCCTCCGCGGGCAACGCCTTCTTGACATCCAGATTCAGCACCAGCGTCGGGTACCACATCGCCGCCTTCCCCTTCATCAGCTCCTCCTGCTCCGCCGTACTGTGACTCCGCTCGAAGTCCACCGCGTAGGGGTCGTACCCCAGCAAATACGTCTCCATGATCTGCGGGAAGCAGTCCGCGACAAACCCCAGACTCGAGTCCGTGAATCTGTCCTCGGAATCTCGCAGGCAGAGCCACTGGTCCACCACCGCGGGGGCCGCTTGGCCCGCGCGCGGGAACCAGGAGCGCAGGTGCTTCGTCACTTTGCGGAAGGAGGCGAAGGGCCACTCGTGCCGTTCCGCCCAGAGGGGGTCAGTGTCCGTCTCCAGCGCCCCGACATCGACCATGGGTGGCGGGGATGGGTGGAAGGCCCACGACGTGGGGAACGAGACGCCGGCCTCCGTGTGCAGGTTCCCGTGCGTCGCGTACCCGACCACCTCCGCGTCGCCGCGCCCGGGCTGCCGCAGCGCGACGTGCACCACGCTCGCCTGGCGGCCGAGCTTCACGTCCGTGATCGTGATGGTGGCCGGGCCGGTCTGCGTGCGGCGCAGGAAGTCCAGGTGCAGCGTCAGCAGGTGCGGCTGGTCCTGCGCGGCGAGGGTGCTGGCGAAGTGGGCCTGGACGGCGCGGTGCAGGCAGGCGGTCACGTAGCCGCCGTGGGGGACGGAGCCAATGGTCCAGGCTGGGTGGAAGGCGGTGGTGTAGGTGTGCGGGTCGGTCTGGTGGACGGCGGTGGCGTCGGCGAACGGCATGGTGGAGGACTGCGGGGCCTGTTCTTGGGGTGGGGTCTAGTGAGATGAAGGGGAGTATGAGAGAGGACAGGTACCTAGCTCGCCTTCTGTCAATGACTGATTTCTCATCATCCGTTGCGACATTGGAGATGGCGATGTTTCGGCCTCGAATTGTGCCTCGGTCCACGGCGCCAATTGACAGACGGCAGTATGTTGGCGGGCGGTGTAGAATGTCGGCCAGCCGCCGGGGCAACAGGCCTCAGGGCGAGGGGCGGCAGATTAAGCGTCAGTTTCAATCAAATTGACAGCCAACGGCTAGCGGTCGGTCGGTGCGCCAGGGCACGCGACCTCGACCGTGGACGTTGACGCAGCGAACACGGCCACGGTCACCCCACCTTTCCAGGTATCCCTGGATCACCACCACGTGGCAGCGACCGCGCCGCAGGAGACACACACGACCGGCCGGTGGCGTGCAGGCGGCGACTTGGACTCCCGTCAAGCTTCGCGTCTCCCCAGCTTCATCAACTCCTGGCTGCAGGGTCCGGTGGAGGTAAATCCCCAGCGACATCGATTGGCCTTTGTTATACAACGACTCGCGACACTCCACCCTCTTCACACCTCTCACGATTGCTACGAAGCGTTCGACCACACAACACCGCCGCCCACGATACGTCGACGCATTGTCTTAGCCCGCGTTCGAGGCGGCAGCGCCTCCCCAGCCCACCCGGGGGCCGACGATGGGCAACATCAGCAGCAGACCCGACGACGGATCGCCGCTGTTCGTGCGCGACCAGCAGAGATGTGCGTGCGACGGCGCTCCTCGACTATACACCCAGGACTAATGTGGCGCAGTCTCCATTGCTGGCGTGACCGTCGCCAACTCCCGCGGCCAGACACTGCTTCGAGTCGCGCCCAATGCATTCCCCGCGAGCAAGTACAACGCGCAGAAGGAGGCCGGGGATGATACACCGATAGACTATGTGCAGGTATGGACTCGGGGGAGCCGCGCAACGTGATGGTGGGGTGGTCGCTGATGTGAGCGCAGGACCCCGAGAGCCTCGCGGCCGGCCTCCCGCCCTCCTTCCTCGTGCGCCTGAGCAGCGCCGACGAGCTGCACTTCACTTTCACCTTCGTCGTGCGCCAGCAGAGCGCGACGCACAACGCCGCCGCCAACGGCGCGCCCGTCGCCAGCACCTCGGTCGACAGCCAGATCTCGGGCCTGACCTACATCTTCGCCCCCAGCGCGCGCGAGGTGGAGAACCTGGTGGTGCGCGAGTTCCACTCCGACCCCAACCTGCACAAGAACCCCAACGTCGAGCTCGTGGGCGACTACAGCACCGGCGGCAGCGCGAGCGTGCAGTTCACCTGGCAGTGGAAGTGGCGGCCGCCCAAGCCCGCGGAGGACAAGGGCGGCGGCTGGCGCAACAGCTGCAGCTTCGTCGAGTACGACCAGCGCGCGCACCGGCTGAATACCCTGGCCAGCTTCACCTTCTGGGTGCAGAACACGCAGCGCTTCCTCGTGCCCCGCTCGCCGCGGCTGGAGGTCGTGCCGCCGCGGCTTAGGGTGCCGTCGACGCAGTCCATCGAGTCGCGCGTCAGCAACGTCAGCGATTCGGAGGGGGAGGGGAGCTACAAGGACTACAAGGAGCCGCAGTCACCCATGTTCGAGGCGATCCCGGAGGATGGGCTGGGCCTGGGGCTGGCGCCGACCATGACGGCGCAGTCAAGTCTGGTGGGCAGCCCGGTCAAGGTCGACGTCGCGACGTGCAAGCCCGGCGAGGACCCGGCGGTGAACGAGGACGGCCCGCTGTTCCGCGCGACGATGCGCGCGCTGGAGCAGAAGACGGGCAACATGCGGCTGCGGATGAAGAAGGTGCTGCGCACGGCCGAGGCGGCGGAGGAGGCGCAGCGCACGTGCAACTCGGCCGTGGCGGACTTCACCAACGCGCTGCGCGAGGCGGCCAGCTCGAACAAGAATGCGGTGCGGCCGGCGCTGGACCACTACTTCGAGCGGACGGCGATGGCGATCCTGGCGTACGAGCGGCAGGGCGCGGCGAACCTGCAGAAGCTCATCATCGAGCCCATCAGCCGGCTCTACAGCCTGGAGATCAAGCAGGCCGACGGCAAGAAGCGCGAGTTCGACGAGGAGAGCAAGGAGTACTACGCCTACGTCGGCAAGTACCTGGGCCAGCGCAGCGAGTCGGTGAAGGAGAAGAAGCAGAAGCACAGCGACGAGAAGTACCAGGCCAAGCGGCGCACGTTTGAGCTCAAGCGCTTCGACTACGCGAGCTTCATGCACGATCTACACGGGGGTAGGAAGGACCAGGAGGTGCTGTCGCAGCTGACGCGATACGCGGACGCGCAGGCGAAAGGGTACCTGGCGACGGCGAAGAAGGTCGAGGAGATGATGCCGCAGCTGGACGCGCTGGTCGCGGAGGTGAAGGCCGCGGACCAGGACTTCCAGCGGCAGCGCACGGAGCGCGAGGAGAAGCGGCGCGTGCTGGAGACGAGCAGCAAGCTGGTCAACGAGGACGGCGCGGTGGTGCCCCCCGGGCTGTCGTACTCGTCGTCCGTCTCGCACGGGAATGGCCTGCGCGCGCTGGGGGAGCCGGAGTCGGGCCGCGCGGCGAGCTACGGGCCCGCGAGCGCGGCGCTCTCGCAGTCGCCCCCGAGCACCGGCATGGGTGCCCTGGCCGTGCAGCCCCCGACCAACGGCCTCCTCAGCACACCAAGCAGCATCGTCTCCCCCCACGCCGCCAGCCCCAACGCCAAGTTCAAGGGCATCCGCGACCTGGAGGACGGCGGCAGCGCGCTCGCGAACGGCGGCGCGCACCGCAAGGAGGGCCTGCTGTGGTCCCTCAGCCGGCCCGGCAGCGGGCACGTGGGCATGGACCCCAAGGGCGTCGTAAAGCCCAGCTGGCACAAATTCTGGATCGTGCTGGACGGGGGGAAATTGTCCGAGTATATCAATTGGAAGGACAAGCTGGACCTGCACATGGAGCCTATCGATCTGCGGACGGCGTCGGTCCGGGAGGCGCGGAGCTCGGATCGCCGGTTCTGCTTCGAGGTCATCACGCCGCAGTTCACGCGCGTGTACCAGGCGCCGTCGGACGAGGATGTGCGGATGTGGATCGCGGCCATCAACAACGCGATGCAGAGCGCGTTTGAGAATCGCGGGTCCGGGATGCCGACGTCGCCGTCCCCATCGCCAGCGGCGGCGTCGTCGTCGACTCGGAAGGATATCGCGGCGGTCCTGACGGGGAAGAGCTCGAGTTTCTCCGGCCACCGCCAGGTCTCCAACCCGAACCGCACCGAGGCGGCCAAGGCGGTGAACCGGTACGCGACGACGGGGGAGCGGCCGCTGCGGGGCACGCGGACGGTGGAGGGCGGTGGCGCGGGCCACGAGATACACGCGGAGCCCCCCGCCTCGGCGCTGCTGCAGCGCATCCGTGACGCCGACGCGGGGAACCGGGCCTGCGCGGACTGCGGCTCGGAGGGGAAGGTGGACTGGTGCTCCATCAACCTCGGTGTGCTGCTGTGCATCGAGTGCAGCGGCATCCACCGCTCCCTCGGCACGCACATCTCCAAGGTCCGCTCGCTGACGCTGGACAT
Organism: Teratosphaeriaceae sp. CCFEE 6253; assembly: GCA_033119285.1. Classification (NCBI taxonomy): domain Eukaryota; kingdom Fungi; phylum Ascomycota; class Dothideomycetes; order Mycosphaerellales; family Teratosphaeriaceae; species Teratosphaeriaceae sp. CCFEE 6253. The sequence continues at coordinate 17,214 of JAWDJV010000397.1, forward strand.
CACGGCCTTCACCCCGGACGTCGTCGCGCTCATCCTGCTGCTGGGGAACCGCGGGAGCAACGCGATCTGGGAGGCGAAGCTCGACCGCTTCCTGAAACCCTCCCCGCAGTCCACGCGCGAGCAGCGGCTGCATTTCATCACGGCCAAGTACGCGGACCGCGCGTACGTCCAGCCGCCGTCGCCGCCGGGCTCGGGCTCGGGCTCGGGCTCGGGGCCGGACGACCAGCTGCTGACGAGTATCAAGCGCAACGACATCCGGCTCGTCATGCACGCGCTCGCGCTGCGCGCGGACCCGAATGCGCGGGACCGCATGCGCGCCACGCCCGCGCTGTTCCTGGCGCTGGCCGCTGCGGACCCGGCGGCGCCGGGGGGTGTGTCGGGGAGCGGGTTCACGCACTCGCACTCCTCATCCATGTCGACTATCGAGCGGAAGCCCGTAGGCGCCGGAGGTGGTGGTGTAGGTGGTGGGGCCACCGCGCCGCCCGGGTCTTCCCCGCCGATGTCCGCGCGGAAGCCCTTCGCCGTCGCCGAGCTGCTGCTGCAGAACGGGGCGGAGATCCCGCGCGAGCCCGCGCCCATCCCCCTCTCGGAGGCCGCGCGGCTGTACGTCGAGTTCAAGACCGAGCAGCGCGTCGGCAAGCCGGCGCCGGCGCCGGCGGTCGGGGCCAGGGATGGGAACGGGGACTCGTTGTCCGCGCTGCCGACGCTGCATCTTGCCGCCGGTGGCGGGGGCGCGGGCGGAGGGTCGCTGCACGAGCGCGCGGCGCGGGAGCGGGAGAGGTTGCTCAAGCGGAATAGTGGCGGTGGCAGGCCGCTAGGGAGCAGGCAGAGCATGACTGCTGAGGCGGTGGAGAGCTTCGTCAAGAAGTAGT
>JAWDJV010000398.1:0-18013 GCA_033119285.1 Teratosphaeriaceae sp. CCFEE 6253
TTCTGGCCGTGTGATCCTCCCGATCCCTTCTTGGGAGGATCAGACCAGCTCTGCAGATACTCGCTGATCTCCGCCGAGGGAGACGCCACCGCCACTGCGGCGATCTTGTTCTGCACATCCCAGCTGATAGACTGCATGGTCTTCCAGATGGCCTTGTAATCGGTGTACACATCGAGTAACAGGGAGGAGAAGAAGTTGGCCATCTCATAATCTATGACATCGTCAGCGGATGGGCAAACATAGCAAGCTATACACAGTACACACCAGCAGGGCTATACAACGGCCACTGTATCCTGAAGCTCGTCAAGGTCGTATACTTTGTGAGGATCGCCCTGCGATGTACCGTCAGTAGCCACGCACGCTGCTGCACCTCTGGTCAGCCAGACTCACATCTTCCGCTGCGGCGTCATGGCCACCAAGTCCGGGAAGTTGACAGCGGCCAGCGTAAGCGAGTCAATGTCCCAGATGACGTTCGTCTGCTTGATCTGCCCGCCACCGCTCCAGTTGACGCCTATATGAAGTCATCGAGTCAGCGAAATGGCTTCTCGGCAGGCGTACAACCCGGACGTACTGATGCTAGTCTCGGTCTGACTCTCCGTGTCGGCTTTGTCAATGTTGCCGGCGCCCTTGACTGCGCCAGACAGTGCGGGCGTGCCCAGTTGCGCCTCGAGCGAGGCGGCGATTTTGGTCGTCTTGGACTTGTCCTTCACCTTGACGGAGATCAGGGCGTTGAAGTCGCCGCCTTCTTCCCAGCCCGAGATGAACGAGTCCTATATCGGATGGGATCAGTCTCGGGTCGAAGGTGTGGTAGAGTAGTGTTCGCAACTCACGCCATACACATCCATGAAATTCGAAGCATCGGCGCCCGCGATCTTGTTGAAGACCTCGAGGTCGCGGGCCATGTGCTCCTGGTTGACTACGCTGACCTGGATGAAGAAATTCAAATCGCTCTCCTTGAACTTGTCCGAATCGATGAAGGTGCCGCTGGCGGTCCCGCCGATGACTCCGGTCTTGATCGACAGCGCCGCGGACACATTCATGGAGTCTGAGACCCGTCATCATCGTGCCACTGTCATGGTCGTTGGGACGACGTACTGGTGACATCGCTGATCCGCTCAACGAACCGCGAGATGTATGACACTTTCTGGCTCACGCCCTCGGGGTTGACGCCTTCCAGATGCACCTCGGTGTTGTCGGCCAGTCGAGCCTCGCCTCTGACGACGGCTTTATCGAGGCAGATCTGCTGGGTGAAGGAGTTGAAGCCTTGCCCCAGCCGCATGGCGTTGTTGTACGGGGCGCGCAACATCGTGATCGATCTAGCAGACCTGTGTCAACTTGCGGGCTGCGACAGTAATGAGATACACCGTCAACGGCCTTTGTACAATCTGGGGCCCCGCTCGATGTAGTCAGTCGGCTCGAGAGACTGAGCCGGCCGTCTAGCAGGCATCGGCGGGTTGAGTGACGGACCGGCGAGACCTTCAGCTATGCCATGTCAAGCCATGCGCGAGGGGAGAGCTGTTCTGCATTAGTGCGACTGTCAGGTCCCAGTCTCGGACGCGAGTGGCGCCATGGGACTCGTGGTCGAGGGAGTCAAGAACGCTGACGGCCGCCGCCGCCACTACGGGCCCCTCCCATCTGTCCAGCATGAGCATCACGATGAATGAAAGCCCACCTTACCCGTCGCTACAAGCCCAAGCGGCACAGAAGGCCACCCTGTCCATACCGTGCCTCCGCGAGCCCTGTCGGCTCGGCCACGGACTGGACTCGAGGCTGCTCGCCACCAAGTTCCCCTGGATGCCCCGATCGGCTTTCCGCCGGGATGCGGAGACGGTCGGCCAGCTGCTGGCCCTGGACCTTCATCCATACCGCGCCACGTATCGCGAAGGCGTGAGCTCGGGGAGCCGCGAGACGTCGGAGCACCTCAGCGCCAGCCTCGGCGCCACGATCGGCTGCGACTTCTTGAGCGCCAGCGTGACGGGGAGCTATGATCACGCGACGATGCAGAGCCACAATGCAGGTGACATGGTCGACGGCGGCGGAGACTCCCGTGGCTGACAGGACGACGACGCAGGGAAGCACGCTGTCGCGCCACGCTTCCGTGCGCGCGGGCCGGCTGCACTTCGAAGATCTCCCCCCTCTCGCCGAGCCCGCGCGTGTGGCACTGCAGTCGAGCCTTAGCGAGTTCCACACCCAATTCGGCGACTACTTCGTCGTGGCGCTCGAGCTCGGGGCGGACATTGGCTGCTGTCTCAGCATCTCGTCGGATTCGAGTGCGGAGTCGGAGAGCACGGCCATCACCGTCACCGCCCACGCCCTCTTCTGGGACGCCTCCACGACCTCGGAATCGTCGACCGCCACCGAGCATGCGGAGCTCAGGGTGGGCTTCCGCAGCTACAACACGTTCAACAACAGCAACGAGACCATCGACGTTGTCAGCCCGGGCGATGCCGCCATCGTCCGATCCTACGCCGCGCGGTACATGCAACAGACGGTGGACCTCGCGCCCCGATTGCAGACAGAGATGAAGCGGCTGAATCTGAGCGAGGACTCCGATCTGGATACCTTCCAATGGTCCGACTGTGACAGAGTCGTCTTGGCGGGGCTGGGCGTGCAGTACATCCTGCTGCCCTTCTCCGTCGTGCCGGAGGTGAGGGAGCTGCAAGCCATGAACCAACAAAGCAGAGATGCTGTCTCGTGAGCCAAGGAATGCAAGCTCTTCCGCGCTTCCTCCTTCCCGTCTGCTAGACGAGACTAGCTTCGCGATCCAAGATCTTGATTCGCTTCGTTTCTTACGCCGTCACAGTTGGCGTCGTCTCGCGCTCGATTCCACCCTACAGATCTACACTACAGAGGTGCTTCTGCATGGCGCCCAGCCAGCCACGAGGCATCTTCACCGCATACAATCGGCCACGTGTTGGCCGGACCACCGGCGCATGCATAAGCTCAGAGCACGGTATCTCCCTTGCGAAAGCCATGAGATCGGTTGTCCGATTGCTGCTCACGGCTCCTGCCTACCCGACCGTCGTCCTTTTGGTGCCCTTTTGGTTGATCGCGCCTCAAGATGCCATCCGCAGACGAGACTTCACTTGTGCGCCGTCACTGGCTGGGTCCCGACGGATGGCCGGACTAGACTCCCGCCGGACACCGGCATAATCTTCGTCTCCCCCTGATGATCAGCCAGCGAACTGATCCCGGGCCTCTGTCTGCCGCCCGTGACAGTCGTAGCCTTTGGCATATGGATGTGATTCTCCAACGCCACATCCAGATCGTCCGGCCAGTCCACGTCGTCCACCAGCGTCGCCAAACTCGCAAGCGACATGGCCGTCGACCCCTGCGCGTCCAGTTTCGTGCTATCGTCGCCGAACTGCCGGAGCGGGTGCCCGCTGGTGGCGGAGAGGAACTTGAGCAGGCCGCCCAGGGCGCGCGCGATGTACTTTCCGCCGTAGTCGTCGGGGAGATCGCCGGCCATGTCCACGCCGATGTTGGCGATCTTCTTCGCGCTGTTCTCCGAGAAGCGGTGCTGCTTCGGTCTCAGCGAGAGTGACGGGGGCTGAGCGATGGGAATCAAGCACAGACCTGATACATCTTCCGGTTGCTGAGGCCCGGGTGATACGCGAGCCACCGTATCTTCGTCTTGGGATCCGCGGCGTCCTGACCGTAATGGAACTTGCTGTCGATCTTGAGACAGACCCAATTCTTCCCTCCCTTGGCTGGAAGAAGCCGTCAGCGTGTGAGGCCAGGGCGTCGCACGGCGGAGGACATGCCGATGGACTTGTCCTTGTCTGCTCCCTCGAGACGGTCGAGGATATGACACGGCTTCAGATGTGGCAGCCCGCTGGTCCTCTCGTCCAGCAGCTCCTTTGCGATGAAGATGATGGCCTCGCCTATCGCCGTCAGCACGGTCGCAGTGTGTCAGCGAGGCTCGCACATGTTACCAGGTGCCTGGCCGAAACCTTGGCCAAAGTCCATCCGGCCACTACCGCTGACTTTGTTCGGCGTGCCAAAGTAGCACTTGTCCAGGTAGTAGGTCGAGCGCTGCAGCGTCTTCTTGGTCCACCACTCCAGCTCGACGGTGTTCTCCTGCGCGAGAGGGACGACGAGCCAGTCGCCTTGGCTGGGCAGCTTGATTGTGCTCATGGCTTTCGTGTCCAGCAGCAGCACAAATCACTGTAAGTGGTGATCAGACGGTGGGAGTCGATGGTAAAGTCAGTAGATACACGTTCGCTGTCTCAAGGCATGTCACTCCTACGTGCGAGCAAACTAGTGTACCTGGTAGCTTTTTACACTCATGTTTCGCCGCCTCAGAGTAGCGAAGGCCTCATGCAGCCCACGATACGAGACCGCCAACCTAGGAGCTCAACCCCGCAAGCCATCATCCGCCACGACGCAAGCCACGGATTCGAGGCCGCCCGCAGAACCATGAGGCCTACGTGACCGGGGCGACAGGGGTGAGCGAGCGTGGCTTCCTTGGAGCGCATTGATCGTGTGAAGGCGGGGAGTAGAGCAAGCTTACTGAGCAAGCAGGCTCCTGTCGGCATCCCGGCAGACACGATTCCGGAACGGGTAACGGACTTCGCATGGTCAACGGGATGGTATGCTTCTGTCGATTGCGTACACCCCACTGGCCAGTCTCGCCAATCTGGACCGGTGTCGAGCGTATTGCAGTTGATCGCTTCTCCGTCGAGCGCAAATGTCAGCCCATCTCCAGTGGCAAGCGATTAAATACCATATGCGGGTCCACAACATGTCTCACCAGCTGAATTGCTTCGATGGACCGACCACAGACGTTGCCGCCGGGCTTTCGTCTCAGAGCTAGTTCATGACTACATCGGTCGCGTCAGCGTGCCGTATCATGAAACACCCAAGTCCAAATTGAAGGCCTTTGATCATATCCTTCGCGAACAGCGAGTGCAAGTTCGTTTGTGCCGAGTGCTTCTCTGACCTGCATACGAGCAGGCGAGAGACGAGCCAGTCTGACGGCTGGGGACGGCAAGCTCTTGGAGCGCTCGATGACACTGTCTTCGTACGGGGAGCCGATGAGCTCCCTCCATGTTGACGTCTAAGCGGCGGTGTCTATCGATCGGTCTGGCGGCACGCGACCGACCTACAAGACATGCAACCGGTCCTCCACAATCCTGAGCTCCTTTACTCTCTTGCGATGTAGAGGGTCACACCAATCACCATGTACATCACGCCTCGCTCATGCGTCAAAAGCAAGCTCCCTCCTCGCCTTCGTCGACTGGGTTGCAGTGATTGTGAAGCCGCTATCGACCAGCCAGGCCGCACTATCGAATCTTTCGACGAACACCAATGTCAGCAAGCACTAGGCACGCACTGCCCTCATCAAAAGGAACTCACTCAGCCCAAATCTCGTTGATCTGGAAGTTGCTCGGGTTGCCCTGCTTCGGGCTGTACACGGTCTGCAGGACACTGATACCGACCACCTAGCAAAAATTTGGTCAGGCAACATTGATGATGACCTTGTAAGGAGCTGCTTACCGGCTGCGGGCTTTGAGCGCTCAGCCATCGGACCGTGATGACGTTGCAGTTGTACCAGACATTCTTCACCTGGAACGGTACGGAGGGCTGCTTAGAAGACTGAGCCTCGAAGTCCGCGCGAGAGGTGAAAGCCATGCCCAGAAGTGGGAAAGGGCTTGTGCCACCGTTGTCCTTCAGGGTGTTGATAGACTCCGAGTAGTCGATGAAGTCGCTCGTCAGGATCTGGTCGGCAAGCTTCTTGCTAGTAGCGTCATTGTCGTCAGCTCGGACCGCAAGTTGCCTTTGGGTGTGGTGATGACTTACGTATAGGCGCTTACCAGCTTGCCGAAGTCCGTAGCCAGAGTGTTGGCGTCCGAGGACGAGAGGCAGTTGTACGACGTGTTAGCGGTGCAGTACGGCAAGCACAGCGCCCCGAGGGCTAGGACGGCAGTGAGCTTCATTGTGCTGTCTTCGAAGATGCTGCAAGGAAGTTCTGTCGTGCTGGGGTAGATCGGTCGCCGTCAGACTAGTCGTCGGCGAGCGATACCGTTGGCTTGCGTTCAGGACTTCGACAAATGATCGGACGAGCTTAACAAGCCGGCTTCGAAACGCTCTGCGATCCGCGAGGTAAGAGGACTCCTTATATACTGAATCGCTAGATCCAGGTACTCTTGTTGCTTCGTAGGCATACTCGGTTCACGTGCAGCCCAATGCAGAGGCTTGACGTTCCGGGACTCGCCTGGGCCCGAAGGGGCAAGAGTGCTGCATGCAGTCGCACCAAATCTCATTTCCAAGCGGCCTGCAGATGCGTCTTGACTGCGGATGACATTAGCATATGCAGTGCGATGGCCCAGTCGGCCAAGCACGCAGACAACGCTCACGCCACCAGTCCATGAAACGGTGCGTGAATGAAGAGTTGACCCTAATAGATGGTCGCATGGCCTGTAATGCAAGGCGGCGCCCGCACGACATTTGGCCCACGTTCTGTCGCGTGGGCATCGTCGGGAGACTTCTACGCTCATGCCAGTGTTGCCTTTGAAGTCTCGCAGAGCCCACCTTGACTATCTCTGCACACTGAGGTCAGTCCTGAAGTTCCCAGAATCGAGAAATACCGGAGGGTCGAAGGCGGCTTGGAGGTCCTTGGATCGCATCTCTTCACAATGCAGCTCGGAAGCCACTCATGCAGGACGACAACGGAGCCAGCGTCGACCGGACTTTCTCCGTCGCACAGCATCCTGTGAGCCTGTCGCCACCTCATGGCAGCATCTCCTGACAAAGTATCTTGAAGGTCCAGGAAGATAGCTCGACGATCCACACATTTCCTGAAGTGCTTCCTCACCAGATGAGCGTGATGTGTATCGGATCGCTGGTGTTGCAGGATGAAGCTGGCCAGATCATTCGCGGTCGGGCGCGATCAGTGTGGTGATCAGGTCTAGAGAGCACGCACGTACGCGATCGATCTATGGTGCTGACGCACTGTGGGCACGTCGTTGCATACCCGGACGACGCGTCAAGGGAGTGTGTTCGCGGGCCTGTTGTCTCGGCGCGGAATTCCCGAGGTCGGGCCGATCGACCTCACTTCACGGTCTCCTCCGTCCGGCTACAGCCTCAGTCCGCGGACCGATGAAAGAAGCCGTACTCGAGAATGCGGACCTATGCGTACGACTTCGCGCCCAGCCTGCCGTCAGGATATCGTTGTAGTCTGCGGCAAGATCCCCTCTACGAGCGGGCCTGGGAGCTGGGACCGTGCGACATGTCGGCGCTTAGCCAATCTACCGAGCGACCACAGACCATGGCAGAACCGTCCTCATGTATGAGCATCACCAAGTCTCCTCACATGCCAGACACCACGCGGGTGTTGACGCGAAGCCATCCACAGCGCTGGGCCGGCGGCAAGATCGCGTCCCGCAAATAGCACCCACGAGGCCCCAACCCTAGCCGCCGACTCCTGACACCAGCCAGCTAGACGCCGGATGCCTTCGCAGCCACCAGCCCATGCAGGTACAGACGAGAATAACCCCAAACAGACGCGGTGCTCAGGGCAGCAGTTTGGCATGGCGACCATGACGCCAGCGCCGAGGAACCGTACCACCACCAGCCAGTCGGCGTCCCTGGCCTCGCCTTCTCCGCCATCTTCTGCTGCGATGTGGAGAAGCGCCGTCCGCCAGGCCAGCGCTCTGTTTGAGCCTTGTCAGAGGTCAATGCCTCATAGTCGCCATACGTGCATTGCGAACGGTCTGCTCACTGGCGACCCGTTTCAGACTTGCAGCGAAGAGGCCTCCAATGGACCTATCTCTGGCCATGGGCATGCGGCCTACCGACCAGGGAGTCGAACGGGGTCAGTATAAGGTCGGCCTCTTGCCACCTCAGGTTGCCAGGTGAGTGTATCGACCTCAGGCTGTGCCTACCTCTACCCTCTACACTTTCCTTACCGTCTGTTTCCTTGTCTCCTTTGTCTTTCATTGGTACACTCATCGGTCTGGTATCGGCGTCTTATCTTGCGCTCTTGTTGTAATACACGATTCTGCGTTGATTTCACCTCGCGTGCTTGACGCACAGCGCTGTTCACCGGCTCGTTCGACGACTCAACCACGACACCGGCCCCTCGGACCATCGCCTCACGATCACGACTCGCGACACAAGCCGTACATGCCCCACTTCAGCATCCTCCCGATCATGCCCAAGGAACTTCGCCCCTCCCTGCCTCGCCCGAGCTCCGCCGCCGCCATCCCATATCCGACGCCATCCATAATGACACAGCGCAACGCAGCCATCTGGAGCACGACCGACGACGAGATCCTGCTCCAAGCCCGCGGCTCCGGCCTCAACTGGCAACCCATCGCGAACCGGCATTTCCCCAACAAGACCGCCAATGCCTGTCGCAAGCGGCACGAGCGTCTGATCGAGCGTCGCCAGGTGGAGGACTGGGACGTGCAGAAACTCGAGCTGCTCGCGCGGGAGTACGTCATGGTCCGCCGGGAGATGTGGGAGATGCTCGCATCGAGGGTAGGGGAGAAGTGGACGACGGTGGAGCAGAAGGTTCGCTGCCCTGCATGATACTTCCGTGGCAAGAACTCTCACTGACCAGGGTGTGCAGTGCATGGAGAAAGGACTCAAAGGCCTCCAATCCGCGGCCCGCACCGCCCAGCGCCGCAGCTCCTGCGCCATGGACAGCGGGCCATCGTTTGACAGCGAGCGAGGTATTTCAGAGCAGAACAGCGACTCGGGCATCGGGCTCGAAGGCGGGCACTCGGACGCTGAGATGGACGCAGGTGAGCGTCGCCACCACCCGGCCGAGCGTTCTCCTCCGACAGCCACGACGATGGCCACGGGCCAGCACGCCAAGTCCGCGTCCTGGCACGCTCACGAGGCACCCTGCCAGCACCCACGGCATACTTCACTGTCTATGGCGGATCACATCCGGTCCAGGAGCCTGCCGCAGCCGCTTCCGCTGTATCAGCCTCCGCCGCCCATCGTCTCTGCGACGAGAAGGACGTTTGACGGGGGCGAGATGACGGCAAGTCCGGACGATGTCGTGTTTCCGGGACCCGTGGGGAAGAGCTTCACGCGGTACTCGCCGGACTCGAATGGACGGGGTGGGATCAGCATCCAGTCCGTGCTGTCGCCCTCGGAGCCGGAGTATGGCGGCGGAGGAGAGCGACGAGGATATGGGTATTAGTGGTGATGGGTGTGTCTGACCTTCCTGTTCTTGTACGTTTTGCGATGAGAGACGAGTTTCTCTAGATGAGTCACGCTTGGATCAGGATAGAACGGATCGGACTGTGTTGTACATTAAACGATAGCCATTGTATGATCGAAGACGCAATACGGGTACCAATCGGAGTAGCCATTCTTGACTTCGTGTTGGCACGGTAGCTGCTGCTGGCGGATACTATGTAGGTGATACGGTGGCCGGGGCCAAGCCTGACACCCATCAAAAGCCGATCTCGTGAACGCGTCGCTCATCTGAGCCATCGCTAGAAAACACCATTCCCATTTGATTGGGCCGATCCACGTTTGCTGCCAGATGACTGCTCTCGACAGCATTTCATAACCATCGCGTCGCTGGTCGATCGCCCTCTATCTCACCTCCCTTTCCATGCAGGCTCAGCGCGTGCGGCTGTGCCTGAAACGCAACCGGCCACGTACAGAATCCACGTCGCATCCGACATTGGGCCACACCACCCTCACACCCCAGCGTCGAGTCCTTCTCACAGCTGCCGCATCTGCATCCGCCCCATCCGGCACCAGCAGACCGATCCCGGCAGCACAACGCTCCGCGCATCAGTGGTCACACATCGCCCACCATATCCGGAAGCCAGGAGCCCTCAGTGCTGCACCAGCTATGGCCTCAGAGCTGCTGCGACCAGGCGCGTTGCAGACTCGGAGCCACTCCCACGGTGGACATCACCACCATCATGACAACACCTACCTCACCAGCTCGAACAAGAGCGACCCAGGCGTGCGGATCACCAGGATAGGGCTTTACGTGAACCTGGGCATGGCGATCGCAAAAGGCGCAGGCGGCTACATCTTCAACTCGCAAGCGTAAGGCTCCCCGTTCCATCCACGCGGATCTCCCCCAAGCTGACCTTCTGCCCGGGCCAGCCTCATCGCCGACGGCGTCCACGCCCTCACCGACCTCGTCTCCGACATCACCACCCTGGCCACCATCTCCTACTCCCTCAAACCCGCCACGTCCCGCTTCCCGCTCGGCTACGGCAAAGTCGAGAGCCTGGGCGCCCTCGGCGTCTCCGGCCTGCTGCTCTCCGGCGGCATCATGATCGGGCTGCAGGCCTTCCTGGCCCTGGCACAGCAGTTCTTCCCCGACTTCGCGCACCTACTCTCCTACCTCGGCATCTTCGAGCACTTGCACGATCACGGCCACCACCACGGGGCAGGAGGAGAGGGAGGCTTTGTAGGCCCGAATATCAATGCGGCGTGGCTTGCAGGCGGGAGTATTATCATCAAGGAGTGGCTGTATCGCGCGACGATCAAGATCGCGAGGGAGAAGCGGAGCAGTGTGCTGGCGAGCAATGCCTACCATCACCGCGTCGACAGCCTCACCGCTTTCGTCGCGCTGGTGACGATCATCGCGAGCAACTTCGTCACGAACGCCCAGTGGCTGGATCCTGTCGGTGGGCTGGCGATCAGCGGGATGATTGTGCAGGCGGGGTGGTTCAACACCAAATCTGCCCTCCTTGAGCTGGCGGACGTGGCGATGGACGAGGATATCCGAGTCAGCGTGCAGAGCACAACCACGGCGGCGCTGGAGGAGCAGTTTGGAGGCGATGCGGAGTTGAGAGGGGTACAGGGCGTCAAGAGCGGACAGAATTTCCTGGTGGAGTTGGAAGTAGCCGTGCCGGAGGCCATGTCGATTGGGCGGGCGCAGGAGATTGAGGGCCTGGTGCGGGAGCGCATCGCCGCGAAGGTCCGGGGCGTGAAGCGCGTGGTGATCCGGTTCAAGGACAGCTCGAAGCAAGAGGAGCCGTTCGTGGACGAGTTCATCGCGGGGAAGGCGGACGGCGGTGAGGAGGGACAACACGCGCACGAGCACGGCCATGATCACGGCGAGGAAGGGCATGAGGCACATTCGAAGTCCGTCGAAGCCAATGGCCATGCTCAGAAGCGCCGCTGAACTCCACCAGCTGATGTGGGCGATCGCACGGTGGTAGCACTACATGGACAAGCGCAACCACTCGGTCCTCTGCGCGGCTGACTCTCGCAAGCCTCCGGAAGCTCGCAGGCGACCGTGGTATTCTGCAGCACGAGTGTGCGTGCACACCTATTACGAGGCCACCGCCGCCGCCCCGTGACCAACTGGAGCCCAGCAACGAGCCTCCAAAGCTCGAGATAAACGGACTCCACGCCAGGAAGTTCGGCGAAGCAACCTACACGTACATTTACATCCGTGTACCTCGAGCCGGCGCCGGAGGAACCAGCAAGCTGCAACGCCATTCGTCATCCTGCAGGTCGCGATCAAGCTTCTGTACCTCGAAGCTTGGCCCCGCGCGGCTGGAGCTTGGTGTCGCTAGCGCGGCCGCAAAACTTGGCAGGGACCAGGACGACTTGCCTGTGCGACGACGTGCAGAGGGACGGCGCAACACGTCGGGCGGCCCTATCAGCACACGTACTGCCTGTAGTGCGCTTGCGCAGTGCAGCGCAGCTGCGGTGGATACCGAACGAGCTACCTAGAGCGCACAGCTTGAGTGCCGAAGTCGATAAAGCTGCAGCGAGAGCGCTATCATAGTATGGGTCGTCGACGTACTAGCGTCCCAGCTTGATGGAGGGGAGCTCCGCGCTGCAGGGTCGTCGTGCGTGGCGGTCTGCAGGTCCGTAGGCTGTGCAGTATAAGGACGCGTACACCCGCTTGTGCTCTCGCAGCTTCTTCTCGCCCTACCCCATTTGCATCACTGCAAGACTTGATTCAGCCTATCGTTCCATCGCAACCAACAGACGTCGTTGATCTCCGTCGACTACATCAATCATGTCGGGCTTCATGAAGGATATCGAGGGCAAGTTCGGTGGCAACAGTGGCAACCAGCAAGGCGGCGGCGGCAACAGCTACGACAATCAGCAAGGTGGCGGCATGGGTGGCGGCTACGACAACCAGCAGGATGGGGGCGACAGCTATGGTGGCCAGCAGGGCGGAAATGACAGCTACGGAGGCCAGCAGGGTGGAGGCGACTCGTACGGTGGCCAGCAGAGCGGTGGTGATAGCTACGGCAGCCAGCAGCAGGGCGGCGGCGATAGCTACGGCAACCAGCAGCAGAGCGGCGGCGACAGCTACGGCAACCAGCAGGGTGGCGGAGGCTACGATGAGCAGCAGCAGGGCGGTGGGAGCAGCGGGGGCTACGACCAGCAGTCCGGCGGCAACTCCGGCGGCAGCGCGCCGAAGAAGTCGGGCGGCTTCATGGGCTCCATGGAGAACATGGGGAAGGACGGCATGGTCGACCAGAGTGCGTTGCTCCACTCCCCAAGATCTGCTGCTCCCGGGAAATGATTGGCTGATGTTTGTACTAGAGGTCAACACGTTCCTCAACAAGGAGGGAGTCCCGGCCGGGGCCGACGGGATGGTAGGTCTACTGCCGCGGTGCGGGTGATCGATGGGGCTCCACTGACTTGGTGTAGATTGATGGCTTTGTTAACAAGGAGATCTGAGGCTGCAGTCGCTGGGCCGAGGACAGCTTGAACGGACGGGCGAGCGCCACGCCCGTAGGATGAGGGATCGATGGGCTGGATGCAGGTACCGCTTCTCGTAAGGATCGGGAGAGCTAAGGCGCAGGTAGATGGCCAGGTACTTGTTGCAATCTTCACAGCCCGTCTTCTGCTCCCCAGCGGAGTGCAGTCCGCGCAGGTATTGTGGCCATATCGGGGCAGGGAGGTTGAGCGCCACCAGCGCCATCCCGTAGTAAGTCAGTGATTGGCGGCTCATGCTGCCCGACCATCACCGCCCCCATGGCATCTGCGCGCGGCACTCCTGCACCTGAGCACTGCTCCTCGCCGCGCAAAGGAAGCATTGCCGACGTCTGACGGCTAAACTCGTCCGTCGCGCTCGGCAGAGCTCACGGCGAAACTCTGCGGCGCCGAACAAGCACCGCGATAGAGGGTGGAGGGAGCGGGTATATACATGTGGCTGTCCTCCTTCCCTCCGCGAGCGTTCTCAGATGGGTGGCTTCCCCTTTGTTATTATGATCCACGACGTTACCCTCTGATCGTCGGAGGTGACCAGATCTCGCCTCCGCCGCCGCCAGGACTCCGGGACTCGGGCGCGTGCAAATCTCTGCACTGGTCCACTCTTTTCCCACCCAACGTCAGGGACCAGACATCGGGATCCTCAGTGCGCGGCCGGAGAATCTGTCCTGGCGCTGTTGGCGAGCGGGGTATCCAACACGGTCTGGAGTCAAGCGCCATGGACGACGCTGTGTGTCGAGCTGGACGATCGCACGATCGCCACGGCAGCCATGCGACCGCGCGTGCGCCCTCGACACCCTGAGGTCGTGGATACGAGCGAAAATAGCGCCGCCGGGCGGGATCCGACGGCCGCTGGAGCTTCTTCGGACCTATCGCGCAGGGATCCCCTCAGCCCTATGTCGTTGAGCGACATGTGAGGGCCGCGAGCGGGCTAGCGCGGCGACCAGCAGGGATCGCCCACGGCTGCAGCCGGCGACGGCGGCTCTCATCAATGCTCGGGAGGGTCGCGACAGCTGCGCCGAGCAGCTGCCCACCGCGCTGCCCTCTCCACCCGACTAATCACGGGCAGCCGTCAGAGTTCCGCAGGTCCAGTCTTGTGGCCGCTCGGTCCCCGGCGGGCTGCACGTTGGGGGCCTGCCCCTCCACCGGCCGATGTCATGGATGCGGTCCAGCCTGGTCAGTGCTGCCCACACATGCATCCCCACGGCGCCTCTCCAATGCACGCCAACTTGTCCTGCTTCACCCTCCCGCCTGCTATCGTCCCTCGCCATCTCGTTCTGGCCCATCACTGGCCGCTCAGGACCGCGGGGAAGGCTTGTCACCTGCAGTCCACCTGCGCCACCGACCACTCCATGCAGGGTGCGGAGTGAGGAGTGCACCTGCTAATAATGTCCATGGCATCGCTGTCTGCTGCCCCCAGGCCCTGTGCCTTCTCGCGGCCACCCTACCACTGCAGCACCACCATGCCCGACTCCACCACCGCCGCGGCCAAGCGAGCGTGCGACGCCTGCCATCGGCGCAAGGTGAAGTGCATCGGGGATGGCTCGCGGCCGTGCAAGAACTGCACGTCGGCCGCCCTGACCTGCACCTACAACGCCGTGCCCCAGAAGAAGGGCCCCAAGGGCAGCCGCGCCAAGGTCATCTCCGAGCTCCGCGAGACGCAGCGGCAGACGCAGCTGGTCGCCGCGCACCTCCAGGACCTCCCGCCCCATGCGGCGCCCTATCTGCCCCAGAGTGGCCTGATCTCGGTCGAGATGATGACGACCTGCGTGGACTACTTCTTCAAGTACCTCTACCCGACCCAGCCCATCCTGCACCGCGTCAAGGTCGGGGAGACGATTGGGCAGATGGAGACGGACGTCGAGGCCTACTGCCTGATCCTGTCGCTCTGCGCGTACATGATGATCCAGCCGAACGTGGTCTTGCCGACGAACTCGTTCGAAGGTCTGGAGATCTCGCCGCAATCCAGCTACCAGCTTGGCCAACTCCTATTGCAGGAGGTGCTCCGTGTCAGAAAGAGCTATGACTATGTCGAGTGCCCGACGATCTGGACGGTCATCACGTCGTTCTTCATCTTCGGGAGCTATTTCTGCCTCGACAAGCACAACACGGCCTGGTTCCACTTGCGCGAGGCAACGACGTTGGCGCAGGTCATGGCCATGCACGACGAATCCTCCTATCAGTCGCCCGACGTGCCGAAGAGCTCGCGTCGGAGGAGACTATACTGGCTGTTGTTCGTGACGGAGCGGGCCTATGCGCTGCAAAAGCATCGGCCTCTGACTCTGCAAGCCACAATCAACTTACCAACGTTGCAAGATGACCCCACGGAGACCGTCGAACTCAACGGCTTCATCCACCTCGTCAACCTGTTCCGCCCCTTCGACGACACGTTCGTTGGCGTCTGGAACAAGACCCGGGAGGGCTGCACCTCGCAATACCTGGCCCAGCTGCAGCAGCAACTATCCGACGCCTTGCCAGTCTACCTCAACAGCACAGAGAGCCAGGCCGTCGACCTGCGTTGTTCGCAGCAGTGGCTCCGGATGATGGTCTGGCAGCTGTCCATGAACCACGGCTTCCTGTCCTCAGCCGCGCCGAACAACGCCATGTCCTTCACGTTCCCGATCGAAGTGTCTCGGGATCTCGTCACATCGGCGGGTCAATTCTCGCAGCAGGCCATGGAGGTGCACGGCATTGGCTTGGTACGTCTATCAAAACAGCAAGGAACCACATAACCACTGACGCACCGCCGACAGATCGAGAAACTCTTCGACGTGGCCTGCACCCTCGCGGACGTTATGTCCTGCGTCCCCTGGGAGCAGTTCGGCTTCGCGCCCGGCCCGCGCGACTACCTCAACCAGCTGCTGGCCCTCATCTCGAGCCTGCGCGGCGGGCAGCAGCGTTACACCCCGCTGCTCGTGGCCAAGATCAGCGAGAGCATGCCCGCGCTGGCGATCCCGGGGTACAGCCTCCCGGCCGCCGCCGGCCTGCCCGACGTCGGCTCGGCGTTCGAGGAGGCGTGGGAGAGCAGCCAGGCGCACAGCAGCGATCCGGATAGTAGCGAGTCCACGCCCTGGGGTAGTCCGCCGCTGGGCGCGGCGCACGCGACGTTTGGGTTCCGGGACGCGGAGGGCAGGGTGCCGACGGCAGCGTCGGCGGGCTTCCAGACGAGCATGGCGGGCATGCAGTATGCGGATCTCACCGCGCCCTCGCCCGCGCAGTTCTTCCAGGATGTCACGCTGAATGGGTATCCGGGGAGTGGGCTGAAGCACGAGAGCGATGGCTGAAATGGTCGCCGAGAGTCAAGAAACTTCAAGTCATGCTTGTCTGGCGCACGCGGGGGCAGAATCGATGATACCCAAAAACGTAATTGATGGCAGCGAAAACGTGTGCTGATATGCCGCCGGAAACACCACATTCACTCGATGATGACTCCCATCGACCCTCGCACATCGCGAAGGAAACGCCGCTCAAGCGGGCTCTGCTCTGATACCAGAGCCTCCAGAACACTGTTGCGGCACACACGCTGCTCAATCCTCACCGCCGCTGACCGCGGTGCCCCTCGTCGGGGCATTGCGCCACGCTCGCGACGACGGAATCTAGCATTGTTCACCCGCCAGAACTTCTGCGGCCCCCGTAGAGTGCTAAGGGTATCCCGATCACCCTCCGACAGGACCCGAGTGGATCAGCGCAGTCACAAGTGTGCTGGGAGCGCGATGGCGGTCTTGTCAGGGGCATGAGAGCGCCGAGGGAGGAGCGATAATGCCATGGGTATGAGAGCGCGGATGCCGCTGGGTCTCATCGCTGTTTGGTGCGAAGTCAGGTCCTCCGGATTTCAGCCGGACATATTGTGTGTGAGAGAGAGAGAGGCGGTCATGTAAATCTGAAGGGGCCAGATTAGCTCCCATAGCATCCAGCCTATTCGCGTGCCCTGCTATGATTGGCCAATACTTCCCTACCTGCAGCAGTACTGCATGCAGACTACCTGACATGTACATGTACATGTATGTCGTCAGCCACGGTGAACACATTGGAAGCATCTCCCCACGTCGTCCTCACATCGGCGAAACGTTCCGCCGAGGCCACCAAAAGCTTTGAATTCGCGTTGGCATTTGGTGCTTCCAGACATCAGTCCTCCAGAGCCCGATCGTGCGTCTCTCCTTTCGTGCCTGCCCAACATGGACACCTACCAGAAGCCGCTGCACGACGTGGACGCCGCGCTGCGAAGACTGAACGCCACGCTGGAATCCTACAAGATCTCGGCCACTTCCAAGGCCGCACCCACACCTTCACCGCGGACTGCTGCGCCGGTCGCTACGCCAGTGCCGGATCCGACCGTGTTCCGCTTCACTGCTGCTGCTCCGGCGCGCCCCCCGGCACCTGCACCAAGCAATGGCGTGCAGGTCAACGGAGGCCACACTAGGCCAGCTGCCACGCCTGCTGAGCCACTGCCACGTGCAACGGAGTATGCCGACTGGCTCGCCGAGCTCCCGCAGAACTCCCCGGACGAGCTGTGGCGGGAGACGCTGGCCCTGCGTTTCTGGCCGGCCCCCGACCACCGGACCCCGCCCCCCGATCTGCCGGACATGCCGGGCGGAGGGGACCAGGCGTCCATCGGCCGGCAGCTGCAGCACATCGTGCGTATGCAGCGGTATCTAGTGGAGTATCCCTACCTCCTCCCCCTGCGCATCGTGATCGCGCAGAAGTACCTCCAGCTCGGGTACCCGGACCTCGCGTCGGGGGAAGCGTACAAAGCGCTGCTGCTCTGCGACGCCATCCACGATGCCTCCGACGAGTACCACGGCCCGGCGTCCGCGCAGCTGCGGGAGTTCATCCAGCAGATCCCGCTCGTGGAGCGGATTCGATTATTGAAAGGGGAATTGCAGGATGGCAAGGGACCACCGCCGCGTGAGCCGGACGAGGACATGGATGTCGAGGTCGACATCTGGATACGCGAGCACTACAAGCCGTGGGCGTTCCGGCTTCTGGCGCTGGGGCTGGTGCGGTGTGGGTGTTTGAAGTCGGCGCGGTTTTATGCGAATCAGGGGCTTGTGAGCTTAATGGAGACTGGCGAGGATTTCAGTGATCCGTGGTTGGTGGAGGTGAGCAGGACCGCGCAGATGGAAGCGGAGAAGTCTCTTGGGGTTCGGGAAGATCCTGACAGCAACGATTACCCCGATCAAGGGATGGTCAGGCGTGAGGTGTATCCGTGGAATGAGTGGGAGCCCGACCGCTTGCGAAGCCTACCGGAGCTCAACGCGATGATGTCTGACGTGGCGCCAAAGCTGGAGGTCAGGGCCGTCGAACTGCCTCTTCTCACCGGGAGCGGCGAGAGCACGACGGT
>JAWDJV010000399.1:0-17957 GCA_033119285.1 Teratosphaeriaceae sp. CCFEE 6253
GAATATAGAGTAACTAGTTAAGTTGCTATTGTATCTTCTATAAGAAATATATATATTTATAGAGTAGACATCTACTATATACCTTAGAGAAGGGCTTTCGGACCTTTACTATATCCGATACTAATTAAATAACTAGTACTAGGTATAGAACAATTAAGCCTAAATTGGATCCAAAACTAGTTATAAAACTAGTACTCATTATATACTAAGCTATGTCGTAGCCATCTTAGCCCGTAGGCAATAGACTCGCTACTTACTTAGGCTATCTCGCGGCAGGGGGCTAAATGTATAGCTTTACTATACTAGTATAGTACTAGTATGCATCTAGTATCTTTACTAGTTTACTAACTAGTATCGATACTAGTAGAAATCCTTATCTATCTCTCGTACTTTCTCGAGCTCCGGGACCGTATACCTCTTCGAGAGGAAATCGCCGGTGTACACGTCGAACTTAAAGATTTTGCCGAAGTTGTCGTAGCGGATGTCGTATTTGTAGTCTAGATAAGAACTAGTTAACGAACTAGTAATATAACTAGTAAAGAAACTAGAAGATAATATTTACGGCTGTCTTTGCCCTTAGCGTAGGACATATATAGCTCTCTCTTGTTCTAGGCCCGAGTAATGTAGTAGGCGATCTTCTAGCTAGGCTTGTTAGTAGTGCCGAGAGGAAAGTAGTAGACCTAACTAGTTAACAAACTAGAATGCCGACTAGTATGCAAACTAGTATGCGTACTAGTCGTAGTCTTTAAGAGCCTTGTGCCTATCGTCGTCCTCTTCTTCCTCTTCTTCCTCGTCTTAGCTATTAATCTCCTCGGGGTTTTCCTAGGACCTATACCAAGGAGGGGAGCTATAAACTAGTTAGTATACCGGATAAGTAACTAGAATTGAACTAGACTATTGCACTTACGATGCTTTAGCTTTCCCGCTACTTTTGCTAGAGGGAGTAGGCTTCGGGGTCGACGGGCTATAACCGGTTAGTATACTAGTATGCGAACTAGATTTAACATCTTACGCTTTGCCTTTACCTTTGTTAGTTATAGATGTCTTAGGAGTCGACGGGCTGTAACCGGTTAGCATACTAGTATGCGAACTAGATTTAAACTCTTACGCTTTGCCTTTGCCTTTGTTAGTCGTAGATGCCTTAGGAGTCGATAGTCTAGATCCGGTTAAAGAACTAGTTCGGAAACCGGTATATCTTACTTACCCGGCCTTAGTCTACTGCTCCTTCGCTTTAGGCGTAGCCCTAAACTAGTTAGAATACTAGTATATAAACTAGTATTAAGTAAACTTACTTCTTAGGGGTAGGGGCGCCCTACTTCGCTACCTTGTAGTTCTAGAACATCTTAAAGAAGTATACTACAACTAGTTAGAATACTAGTTTGTAAACTAGTATAGAACTAGCTACCCTCTATAGTATCTCTATCGATGTAGCTTAGCTTTCCCTTAGTTCTAGCCTTCGCCCGGTACGTAGCGTAGTCGTAGACCTTAACGACGTACTTACGTAGGCGATTAGTGTCCTTAGTTATTACGCCGTAGATCTCGACTTCGCCCTTATCTCTAGAATTATATTAGTATCGTAACTAGTACTCTTACCGGGATTGAAATTAGTATCGTATTTACTCTTCTTCGTCGTCGGAATTAAGTAGTAACTTTACGACCTTAGGCGCGTAGTACAAGACCTCGCCGACGTAGATCGTATATCGATTCTAGTTAACAAATTAGTATATAACTAGTTTAAATACTAGTATGTAATTAACCTTCTCGTCGCTAGCCTCGTCTTTCTCTCTAGCTTCTTAGACCTTTACTCCTATAATCTCGTCGCCTTTAGCGATCTTGTTTAGGTACTACTTAGTAGCTTAGTACTCTATCTACAACTAGTAAGTAACTAGTATTAAATCTAGATTAGAAACTAGATATAGAAACTTACCTTAATCGATCGATTGCTTACTATCTTTTCTTAAATGTTTAAACTAGTTGTAGAACTAGAATCTTACTAGTATAGGAGGGGGAAGGGGAGGGGGAACACGATCTAGTTAATGTATTTCGCAAGTTCTAGTTGCGGGGTGCACCGAGGTATATCTATAGTACACCGAGCTTCCATAAGCTTCTACCGGGTACGGCGCTAAAAGCGGGGTACCCGGCGCTAAAGTCATGGTACACCGAGCTGTAACCACGGGTGAAGTTGTAGCAAACGCGTCGATGGACGCGTGGTCGGGGTCTTGGCAAGCAAAGAAGCGCACGTGACAATGAATTACATGTGGGAGCAGGCGATTGGAGGCAAAAGCATTCCATGTTCTAACAAGCCCATTCAATGTATACATCATCAGCTTCCCAATGTGCTTCCACGCAATGCGTCGCTCGACGGCCGCCACTGTCCCCTTGCCTCTCGCGAGACTCATCCAGCACAAGGAAAACGCAAT
The DNA here is from genome assembly GCA_033119285.1 of Teratosphaeriaceae sp. CCFEE 6253. Classification (NCBI taxonomy): domain Eukaryota; kingdom Fungi; phylum Ascomycota; class Dothideomycetes; order Mycosphaerellales; family Teratosphaeriaceae; species Teratosphaeriaceae sp. CCFEE 6253. The sequence goes on from JAWDJV010000399.1 coordinate 2,421, forward strand.
GCAATCTCGTCCGCGGGCCCAGTCATGGATATGCTCACGTCACTGTCAATGTCCAAATCTGGGACAGTGCGCACTCGTTGGCAATAACCACTTCTCACCAGAGTAGCGACTCGTCGTTCCAACAGACACCTTCTCACCAGCTTGATCGTCCATGTAGATGGTCCAGATATGGTAGGCCCACCAATCTCTCTACTCCCTCAGCCCGTGGAAGAAGGCCTTCAGCTCCTCCGCGACATCAGCCTCGATCTTGCCAGTCATCTCCTGGAGCTTCTTGGCCAGCTTGTCGGCGTTGACGGTGACCTCGTCCTCGATCTTGCCAAAGTCGATGCTGAGGGTCTCCTCGTCCGCCGCACGGCTGACCTGGTAGCTGCCCTTCTCGACCATGGCCGTGAAGTTGCCCTCCCCTGCGCCGTTCCACGCGAGGATGTTGGCCGTGCTGCTCGGCACGTCCTTGAGCGCGCCCTCGGTGGCGATGGAGATGAGGCTGGCCTTGAGCTTCTTCGGCGTGATGTCGGCGACGGCGTAGGAGGAGTCCTTGCTCGGCTGGAGCGAGAGGAGATAGGCCAGGAGACCGGCGATGTGCGGCGAGGCCATCGAGGTGCCGGAGATGGTGTTGACGGCGTACTTGCTGCCGATCCACGTCGACTGGATGCCGAGACCTGGGGCAAAGATGTCGTTGCACCGGCCGAAGTTGGAGAAGTAGGCACGCTCGTCGCTCAGTGTGGACGCGCCGACGGTGACGGCCTTCTCGGCGGCTGCCGGAGAGTAGCTGCACGAGTCCGCGTTGTCGTTACCGGCGGCCACGGCGAAGTGGATGCCAGCGTCGACCGCAGCGTTGACTGCCTGATCCAGGATCGCGGACTTGCCACCACCGAGTGACATGTTGGCGGCGGAGCCCTTGAACTTCTTGCTCTTGCCCTTCTTCGCGGCCTCGACTTGTTCGAGGTGGGACTCTGCTGCGTACTCGACGCCCTTGACTACGTCGGACATGGAGCCTGAGCCGTTGGAGCGCAGGACCTTGACGGCCTTCACGTGCGCCTTCTTCGCAACTCCGTACTTCTTCCCGGCGACTGTGCCCGAGCAGTGAGTGCCGTGGCCGTTGCCGTCCTCATCAGCATCGCCAGTCGGGATGGTCTTGCCCCAGGATGCGCGCCCCTCGAAGTCGACGTGCTCGATGTTGGTGCCAGTGTCGATGACGTAGACATCGACCCCCTCGCCAGCAGTGTCGTTGGAGTAAAGGTACTTGTTGAAGTTGCCGAAAGTCAGGATGTTGCGGTGGGAGATACGTGCCAGGCCCCACGGCGCGTTCTTCTCGACGGTGGGGTCGGCGGAGGAGTCAAGGGTGTGGACCTCTTGATCCTTCTCAATGATGTCGACCTGCAATCGGACTTCGGTCAGCATACTTTCCTCCCGATCGAGCTCGACGTCGGGTGCAGGTGAAAGCGCCAGGCAGCCGTGTGGAGCTCACTTACATCGGGGTGTCTCCGGATCTGCTCAATGACATCCTCGTCGAAGTGCCCAGAGTATCCGAGTAAGCTGCCCGCAATGTTGTATGTGTGCTTCAGGCCGCCGAAGATGTCGTCGACCATCGGCGTCTGCGACCTCTTCTTGAGATCGGTCTTGCGGGTCTGCACATCGAGGTGGATGTCTTGCACCCAGCTGTGGTGGCTCGCGGCGTGCTTCTCCGTCACGTGCTTCTTGAACAAGACGATGTAGTTGTCGGCGATCTCCTTCGCGTTGGAGGCCGACAGGATGGGCGCCGCGTCCCGGTGGATGCTGCTATCGAACAGGACCGGCGATGCTGACGCCAGCGAGGCGACAGCCAAGCCGAGGATTGCCTTCATGGTGGCGATGCGGTGGGAGGGCTGATGATGGTGGTAGCAAGGCAGACAGGCTGATCAGTACAGGTGGGCGAGCGATGAAGAGGGGGAGGTGTGCAGGTGGTGGGAAGGTCGTGTGAGTAAGGTCAATGATAAGGGCTGGGAGCTCGTGATAGCTCGAGGCAGCGACGAAGCGACGCCGCTCCCGCGGCAACCGCGTCACTGTGAGTGGTCCATGCTCCGCCTGACTCAGCCCCGATATCACATGCGCGACCTGATTGGGATGTTTCACGCCGCGCCCGGCTGACAACCTAACGCACATGTGTGTTTCTTGTTCTCAGATCTTCTGGCCTACGTGACGAGACGGAGGCTAGCCTGACGTTAGTGGCAACTCTGGCCCTGGAAGAGTGATCCCCTTTGGTTAAGGCCACGCCGGTACGCGCACAAACACCTCACGTGCCCAGATTCGCCGTGAGCTGGAAGACTCTCCGGACAGGCGGCGACGATTCAAGCCGCCATCGGTCAAATGAGGTTTTCTTCGCGATGAGAAGAACGCATCATCCTTGACAGCGAGATGCTCGAGCAAGGCTCCGGACCTTGTAGTGCACTCAAGAATCGTCATGGCTTTGCACGTGGGCCAACTTGGTCGACCTAGGACCTCCATGAATGCGTCCCGAGGGCTAGATGCTGCTGAGAGCGAGTCGGCAATCGCTGTCCTACTTCGAAAGCTTCTATGGCAAGACAGCTCATCTGCTGCCGAGGAAGCTGCACGTCTTACAGGCGTTGCAGCCGAGCTCGGAGAAGCACTCGGAAACGAGGACCTCGGCCTTGACACCTTCCGCCATGGTGCTGGATTTGAGGCAGTCCTGGAAGCGATGTCAAAGCTTGGCGAGAGCTGCCCAGAGCTTTGGATGCGGGCCGAGCAGAGCGTGACGGTACTCGTGGGCGAGCTCTTAACGCTACTAGGCGCTGCACTGAGAGATCACCGCGGTAACCAGAAGTACTTCGGCCAGCATGTGGACGGGTGGACGTCGACAAGGGCGTCGATGGAGCTTCTACAGGACTCATTGATTGAGACTGGCGATACGACCATGATTGACCGGAGTCTTCGTCACATACAGCACGGCTTATTGGACTTGGCCACCGACGACGTCAACTTCAGCCGGTGCGTCCTCGAAGACGGCACGGTGGACGGCAAGGTTCCAGATTCCGTTAGCAGTGTGACAGTCGAACTCCCGCAGGCGGCTGGTATTGCAGTCACTATGGCCCTGTTGGCCGCCTCGCGCAGTGATGCTGCTGTTCCATCGACCAAGATTGTACTGCGGGCCTTGGCTCGCCTCTGCGCCGGCAGCATCCGCAACGTGTTTGCGCTGTGGCAGGCAGACGTGCTCACAAAGGCCATGCGCGCAGCGTTGGACCAGACTCTGGACCAGGGCGTGAGGGATGCCACGCATGAACTTACAATGCTGCTTGCGACTTTTGGACTTAGCAATCTAGACGAAGTCGCATGGCTATTCAGGGAGGCGTCGACATCAGCAGCAGCGAGAGCGCTCCTGCTGGACACATTGCAGAAGTCGAAGGGCCCTTCGTTCGTACAATTCGATCTGGCACGACACGGCTACTGTTCCATTGAGCTGCCAAGTCTGCCGCGAACGTTCCCTCCGTCGACGGGCTATGCGCTGACTGCCTGGCTTCGCATGGACAAGTTCGACCCGTTCTCTCATACGACACTCTTCGGGGCATATGATGCCTCTCAGTCTTGCTTCATCTTGATATACTTGGAACAAGACAGTCACCAGCTGATCCTGCAGACCTCCATTCGCTCCTCCCGACCGAGTGTGCGGTTCAAGTCTACTCGCTTCGCACCCGGTAAGTGGTACCACTTAGCATTGGTGCATCGCCGAGCAACGGCAGACCCACGACTGAGTCCCGCTATCCTGTTCATCAACGGCGAATTCGCCGAGCAGGTCAAGTGTGGCTACCCAGAATCACCACCACCGCATGACGAGAAGTCCACGCCCGTGTCCCCGAACGGCAACACTGCCCAACGCACTAAGCCTGTGCAAGCATTCTTCGGCACCCCACATGACCTCGCGACGCACGTTAGTCGAGATGAAGTGCAGTCCAAGTGGTCGCTCGCAAGCGCACACCTGTACGCATCACCCATCTCGGATGAGTTTGTCGCGGTACAGCATCGGCTGGGCCCGGAATACACGGGCAACTACCAGGACTGCTTGGGACCGCTCCTCACCTACCGGGCTTCCGCGGAGCTGCATCGCTACAACGAGCTGTTGCACCCGGAGAAGTCTGACAAGTCCGACATCATCACTGCGACCGAGAGCCGCGGGAGTGAAGTCGTGGCAGAGATCCGGCTTCTACTCAGCTTCACCGCATCTGCTGTTGTGAACCTGGACGGCACTGGCGATGGCGTGAAGGTCGATCAGCATACCTTGAATCGCAAGGCGTACGCTCGTTATCAGATGCTTGCGCAGAAGGCACGGGCTGTGGCGATCAACCTTGCCGTACCAACCATCAACGAAGCCTTCAGCCGCTCCTATGGTACGTACTAGAGTATCTAGCATGTCATCAAGGGCTGACCCAATGTGTACAGGTACTGGTGTCTTGACTGGCGATCCTGTCGTTGCGGTCCCGAAGCCGATGGACGATGCCACTTGGTGCCTAGCCGGTTGCCTGCCGCTCGTCGTGAGATTACTGGAATCGGCCTCCACAACGGCAGCGGTAATGGAGGCTGTAAGAATCTGGTTCGAGTGCGTCAACGACAACTGGCGCATCAGCGAGGCGATGGAGAAGGGGAGTGGATTCGGCCTGCTGGCGTTGATCATCCGCGAGAAGCTTGGCCTCGACACCAGCATGCCGTCGAGCGGCACACCCAAGAAGCCAAGTCCTGCACTTAGCCTCGAGGAGCGGCAGCGACTTCCTGGCCCGCTACTGAGACTGATCCTGGAGTTCGTCGGCTACAGGTCGCTCAAGCCCGAGGACAGCATGCTGGTGAACCCGATGGCGTATCGCGTCTTGCTGGTTGACTTTGACACCTGGCGAAGATGCGATAATGAGACGGCGGGGCTGTACTTCCAGCAGTTCGTTCACTTCACAAGTCAGAACCGCCATCAAACTTTCAATGCTAAGCGTTTGGTCCGTATGAGGGTGGTCAAGAAGCTCATCGAAGCTCTGAAGAACGAGAATATATCCGAACAAGCCGTGGCACCACTGCTGAAGGCGGTCAAAGCGCTGGTCGATAACAGCAACGCGGGCGCGCTCTACAAGGACTTGGCCATGTATGTGGCATGGGGCCTCCAAGACGAGCGAGCGACGGCACCCCGGCCCATGCGTAACCTTGCGAGCGTAGTGAACTTCCGACAGACGGCGATCTCGTGGGCAAGCAGACATGCGAGAGCTTCACGACCAAGGTACGTCCTCTCGGCTGTCGATGAGTAACTGAGCGTGACGTACTAAATGATACTCCTTCGCAGTAACCCAGGTGGCGCTCCTCAGTCCGCAACGCCGGATGGTCTGTCCCGGTCGGAGCTTGCGATCAGAATCTTGGAGCTGCTCAGAGACATACTATGCGATGCCCAGAGTAATACTGCTGCGCGACGATTCACACGGATGGTGCCAAGCCGATGGCTATTGCATCTTCTCACGGAGCCGCACGTGCGAGTAGTAGAGATGACGATGCAGATCATTTCGCAATCGCTCGCAACGCTAGGCAAGGATTTCAGAGCGCCATTCGTGGAGAGGAATCATGGTTGGGTCACGCTTAGGACTCGACTGAAGATCCATTGGCGATCACACTTGCTCTGGCTCACATGCTTCTCCATCATGTTCGGCAAGGAAGTGCCTTCAGTGGCGGCTGACTGGCACTTGACAGTCTTCACTCTGCTCGAAGCCCTGGACGTCGATGCCAAGACGGCCGTTGTCAACCCGGAAATGCTTCCAGTCCTCCTGGCGATGCTGGAGACCGGCTTGAGGGCAGCAATCAAAGACGACAGGACACTGTCCGAAGGCGAGACCGCGTTGCTCAAGGCTGTCATCCAGTTCCTGAACGAGCTGTACACTCGAAGTCCAGCCTTCCGGGAGTTCGCGGTCACTGGCCGCTACATACAGGAGATCCTGTTCGTCCTCTACCCCGTCTTGGTGGGCTCGGACCGCTTGGCTGCCGAGACTGAACTGCAGGCCGACAAAGATACACTCTCGTTCCGGGGGCAAGAGGTGAGGATGCGTTCGCACTCGAACTCCCTTGGTGAGCGGCCTCCCTCTGTACGCAGTATGAACGCGGACGAAGGCAAGCGAACGCCGTCGCCCTTGCCGACAAAGCGCGTGGAAGGGCCCAGGCGCCTTTCCTCATTCGTCATGGTCAACCCAAAGACTGCCCGCGCTCAGTTTAGTGCCGCGTTGGCCCCGAAGAAAGCCGAGTCAGTCGCCATTAACGTCGGCAACGATCTCGCAGAGGCCCTTCTGGAGGTCGGCATCAACGTCTTCATCGACATGATATCGAACAAGAAGCGAGATTTCCAGGGTATCGGGCTGTTCCTCAAGGTACCGCCAGGCTTCCGAGAGCATCAAGCGTACTTTGAGTCATATCTCCTCATCAACACGTTGTCTCAACTATGGAATCATCTGCAGCTGCAGCAGTTGCTTCTGCTGGACAGCAAGATCTTGACGAATCTGGCACGCTATTGTCAGCATGTCGCGGAGGCTGTGTTCGAGGGGTGGTTCATTGACGGCGCACAGCCAGTCCTTGACTTCACCGGGCAGCTTCTCGAGTACCTGCAACAGCCGGAGGTGGCCGAAGAGAAGTCTGTAAAGTTGTGCAGCCAGCATATCAGCGCCATCCGAGTCGTCTTCCTTCGGGTGACTCTGTGGCGGCTGTCGGAGCTGGACGATACGGCGAGCGAGGTCGAGACCGTGGCATTCCTTGATAAGATGAACTACTGGCAGACGATCCTGTTCTCGTCGGAGAACCAGGAAACGCTGTTCATCCGCTTGATATGCTTCCTGCTCTACTTGCGACTCGTGGCGGAAGCCCCTACGGTGCGCCTAGCCGCAGCCAGGTTATGGCGAACAGTTTTGGTGCACAAGGCTACGACGTCTGCCACGTTACTGACGGTAGCGATGGGAGCTGAAAGGCGGCATCTCTCCACTGGCTTCATGAAGCTTATCGAGATGAATGACGAAGACTTTGTCATCTGGGTCGACGAGAACAAGTCGGAGCTGGACAGCGCCTTCCTCACGTCACTCAACAAGCCCTGGAACGACTTCGTCGCTGATGAGAACACCCGGAATGCGCAGACAGCACAGATCCGTCTCGACAAGCGTAAAGAGAAGTTGCGGCATTGGCAAGCAGAAGAGTCTGCTGCAGATGATCTCGTCCACCGGTACGAAGTGGCCACAAGCCATTGGCGCGCAAATGTGCACTCGCAGGAGAGGCTGAAGCTGTCGAGGGCGATGCAAGACCATCATGAGAATCTCGTCCATCTGCTCGCGCTCCACACCAAGATGGAGCGATCGATGCAAGAGCCGTGCGGGTTGGAGCCGGACATGGAAGCCTCCAAGTGGCTGCTCGACGAGACGGAAGCTCTGAATCGCATGCGCATGCGGACCGTGCGAGATCAGGAGTGGAAGCCCATGATACAGCCCAAGCGGAAAGCGCACGAGCATCGTCTATCGAACAGCCGTCTGGCCATCAATACGCAGGTGGCACGAGTGCCGGATGATCCGTTGTCGGCGTATCCGGCCAGTCCACAGCCACCTCACTTGGATGGCAACGGGGACACTACTGGCCGTCCCCGCGCAGAATCTGCTAGTTCACAGCTACTAGAGGGTGGCTTTGAGATAGTCGACGATCCCCAGGAAGACGACGATGGGGTCGTCGAAGACAAGAATCGTAAGTCAAGCCCGTCGCTTCTAGGGTTGATGATCACCACTTGAATCAGGGACCGACGTGCGTGTACGGGAGTACCTACACTATACTGACACAGTGACACCAGGCAAGATAATGACCAGTCTCCAACACGGCGACATGGTGCAGCAACTCTACAACATCTCCCGCATCGTCGGCCTGGAAGCCTGCGAGGGCCTACTCGTGGTTGGCAAGAAGTCCTTGTATCTACAAGATAGCTACTTCCAGCGTTCCGATGGTGAGATTGTGAGTGCTTCGCAAGCACCAGAAGATGAGCGGGACCCCTATGTGCACCTCATCTCGGGCAAAGATGTCGGCTCGCAACGGACAGCACATAACGCTGGCGACACGGAAACCCGCCATTGGATGTGGTCCGAAGTCCTTAGCGTCTCCAAGCGTCGGTTCTTGTTTCGAGATGTGTCCGTTGAAGTCTTCTTCGCCGATGGCAGAAGCTACCTACTCACATGCATGTCGCCAAAGGTCCGGGATGATCTGTACGGCGCGATCATCAGCAGGGCACCGCACGTCCACAATGCGTCAATGGTGGCAGGGGAAGACGCTTGGCGGCTCGACAATCTGGTCAATCCCCAAGAGGTCCCGAAGTCTCTAGGAACTCGGTTTACTGCGGCGTTCAACAACACCCCAACCTATGCGGCTACTAAGAAGTGGATGCGAGGAGAGATGTCAAACTTCCAGTATCTCATGCTCATCAATACCCTGGCTGGCCGAACATTCAACGACCTCACCCAGTATCCAGTGTTTCCCTGGGTGCTAGCAGACTATACTAGCGATGAGCTCGATCTCGACAATCCTAGGACCTTTCGTGACTTGTCGAAACCAATGGGCTGTCAGACCCCGGCTCGGGAAGCGGAATATCAGGATCGATACAAGCAATTCGCCGAGATGGGAGACGACAATGCGCCACCGTTCCACTACGGCACGCATTACTCGTCAGCCATGATTGTGACTTCCTACCTCATACGCCTGCAGCCTTTCGTGCAGTCGTATCTATTGCTGCAAGGCGGTAGCTTTGACCATGCGGATCGATTGTTCGATTCGGTCGGGAAGACATGGCTGTCTGCATCCCGTGAGACGATGAGCGACGTACGCGAGTTGACTCCAGAATTCTACTACCTGCCGGAGGCCTTTGTCAACATCAACAAGTACGAATTCGGCACGAAGCAAGGCGACGGAGGGACTGTCAACGATGTGCACCTTCCACCCTGGGCCAAGGGGGACCCGCACATCTTCGTGGCAAAGCATCGTGAAGCGCTGGAAAGTCCGTGGGTCACCCAAGATCTGCATAAGTGGATCGACCTGGTCTTTGGGTACAAGCAGCGCGGCGAGGCTGCTGTGGAGGCCACCAACGTCTTCCACCATCTGTCATATCATGGCGCCAAAGATCTCGACACCATCGAAGATCCTATCGAGCGTCTGGCCACGATAGGCATCGTGCACAGCTTCGGTCAGACCCCGCACCAGGTATTCCAACGAGCACACCCAGCTCGCGAGGTCGCTAAGAGTGCAGTAGCGAGGCTCGACACTCTTGCCGAGTCGCTGGTGCGCCTGCCCGACCCACTCTTCGAGAGCGACGAGAAGGTCGCCAATCTGACTTTCTCTGACGCTCTGGGTCGCTTGCTATGCGCTGGTCCTGGACGACTGGAGCTTGCACCGACACATGACCGTTTCATGCAGTGGGGCTTCGCAGACAACAGCATCCGCTTCTTCTCCTCGAATACGAAGAGACTGCTCGGCCTGAACGAGAACGCGCATGTCGGACCAATCACAGCAGCGGTGCTGGCAGACAGCAAGACCCTCATCACGGCCGGCGCAGACTGCACCGTCGCAGTCTGGACCGTGGCCGCCACGCGCGACCTGGTCGACCTGCAGCCCAAGACCTGCCTGTTCGGCCACAGGACGAGTGTAACACACCTCGCTGCCAGTCGGGTCTTCAGCACCTTGCTGTCAGTCTCCGCAGACGGGCAAGCCTTGATCTGGGGCCTCAACAAGCTCAATTGCATCCGCGCACTCCTCCCGGCCGGCGGGCCGCCCATTCAAGCGGCACGAGTCAGCAACGCCACTGGCCATATTGTCATCTGCCAAGGCTCGCATATCCTTGTCTTCACCATCAATGGCACCCTTCTTGTCAAGCAGCAAGTCAGTGACGCCGCTCCTGAAACCGACGGTATGGTCAGCTGTGCCTTCTACGAAGGCGCCGGGAACGAATACCTCGAGCGCGAACTCATCTTCACGGGTCACGCACACGGCGTGGCGAATGTCTGGGCGCTCACGACGTCACAGGATGGGGAGTGGTATCTGCAAGCAGTGAAGAGGCTCAACCATGTCGATGGCACTCGTGAGAACGGCGGAAATACCGCCGCGGCCATCACGGCCATCCTGCCGATGCCTACCGCGGTGTACACTGGCGATGAGCAAGGTAGGGTGTGGGAGTGGGATTGTGTGCAGAGGTCTGGTAGTGTGTTGAGCGTCAGAGGACGATAGCAGGCAGCATTTGAGACGAAGCCAAGTTACCACCGTGTCAATATCGCCTCAGATCTGGCTCTTCCAACACGCCAGGAGAGCAAGGTCGTCAGCCCTCTTCTCTATTTCAACTGTCGCTGCGATAACAGAACATACTGATGATGATATCTAGTTCCGAGACGGCCACACAGAGCACACCCGACACTGCCTCAGAGGGCTGCTCAGCCAAGCGTCACGCCTTTGGCGAAATTGGTGCGGGCCTTAAAACTGCGACATTGTGCTAAAATACGACGGAACACTTGTTTGGGCGTGACGATGGTGTTGCATCCGCACTATGATTGAAGCTCCTGACCACGAACAACACGATGTCATGAGAGCACGCAATCGAGGGAGGTGGAAGACGATGCCAGTACCAGCTGACGACTCTACTTCTTCCCGCCCTTCATCTTCTTGTGCCGCCGCACACACAATAAGGCAATCAAGAACACGAAGATTCCCGCCAGAAATCCCGCGCCGCCGTAGATGGCCATGTTGACGTACATCTTGTGCCCGCCGCAGACCGTATTCAGATCGCCCGCCGTGATGGAGTGCGCCGCCCGTCGCACGACTGCAGTCGCCGTGGATGCCGCGGCGGATGTGACATAGGCGGAGGTGCACTCGCTGTAGCCCGGCATGCCGGGCATGGGCGTGCAGGCCGCGCCCAGGTCGATAAAGGTCGGTTGGGTGTTTGTGGGGGACATTGTTGCGGTGCGATGTGTGAGACGATGTTGGGATGTGCGTGTATGGTCGTGTTTTGCGTGTCGATATGGGAGGGGCTGTCGACAGTAATGTAGAGGGGCTGAAAGACAAAGAAACGACATTGGCTCTTTGCCAGGCATTGTGGTCAGGACAAGCCGCTTTGTGCTGCGGCTTTGTTGTACGCCCACCAAGTCATAGGAGGCTGTCGACTGACCGTCTTGCTGCTTCCCACGCGAGATCCAAATCCACGCCAACCACAGACCCGACCAAATACCGCAGACATACAACCCCTGAGCAGGACTCAGGCCCCAAGCAAGAAACATGCCCACCACCATCTTCTCCTTCACGCAATGCGTCCACTTCTGCTGCACCCCCACCCCCCTCCCCGCCACCTTCTCGGGCCTCACCCCTCCCGCCCTGCGCGCCCTCGCCCAGGCGCCCATCGACCGGCACACCGTCTCCCCCAGCCTCTGTCCCACCTGCAGCATCTACCCGCAGAACCTCCTCAAGTCCCTCGCGTCCCTCACAACCACGGTGACGGATATGCAGGCCGCGCTCCAAGATAGTATGGCCCGGTACGAGGCCCTCGGGCAGCAGTACCACGCCCTGCCCCTCGACGCGCGAGCGCAGTCCACGGATCTGCCGGCCGCGGCGCTCGCGCACACGTACTTTGGGATCAGCGTAGGGAAGGCGGATCCTTTCCTGACGACTGCGAGGGCGACGCTGGTGAGTCTCGGGGACATCCGCGACTTGCTGTGGGTGGACCCGGATCAGCTGTCCGAGGATTGGGTCGGGGAGATCATTGCGCAGGTGAGTGAGACGCGATTGTCCCTTGCCGTGTGCCTGGCTATGGTGCTTAGACTCGAGTCGGCGTACGTGGCTGTCGAGCAGCGGGGTGATGCGTACGATAAGTGTGAAAGGGTGAGTAAGAGGGATGATGCCGTGCCGTCGAGGGTGCTGGTGGCGAAGACGGCGATTGCGAAGCGCTGGGAGGCGAGGATGGAGGCGATCCGCGAGGAGGAGGTGTAAGTGGTACGTCAGCAATAGACCCCGTCAACTCTCTTACCGCAAGCCCGTCTAATTTCGACTCCCATCGTCGTGGATCCAGGCTTCGACACGATTGCGACTGGGGGAGTCGGTCTCCAATTGCGGAGACAAAGACAGCCGCCGGCCAGTGCTGGCCATCGAGTCGCGCCGGCTTTGTCTCCTAGCCCGCACACTGCACATGAGACAATGGCCATAGTCCTCGACCCTCCAGGACTGTCTTAGTCGACGTCCGCGTCCATCCTGCCCTGTGACCTGGGCCAGCTATACCACATCGTAGTCCCAAGCCACCCAGACCAAGCAATAACATGCCGACCACACAGAGCCCCCTGATGACCAACGCAGCGCTGAAAACCCAGCAGTCCCTTACTACCGCCCTCTCCCTCGCCCGCCGCGACATCGCCAACCTCCGCGCAGACTACACTGCCCTCGCCCGCCGCTACGCCCGCATCCCCCCCTCGTCAAATCCCACCCCCTCACCCCCGCGTGGCATGTCGCCACGTGCCACAGCGCCTTCGACGCTCCCACCTGGCTGGGCCACAGCGTCCTCGCCGCCGCGGATCTGATCCTCGATGTCGTAGCTGCGGAGCTCGCGGCCGGCGATCTGGCGGCCGCGGGGGTGGGGATAGAACTCTGGGCGTTCGAGGGCAGGGTGATGACGGTGGAGCAGGTGCGGGAGTGGGTGGGCACGCTGGGGGGGAGTCTGGGCGCACTGGAGCGAGTTGCTGGACTGATGGTTGCGGGGCGGAGGAGGGGAACGTAAGGAGGTGTTGGATTGTAGTGAGTGTTGGGCGCGTGCTCTGGTAGCCACGCCCAGCCAATGTATGCACCGTCTCTTCATTCCGTCCTCAGTAGTTTCTATCCCACGTATTTCTCGTAAGTCACAGCGTCAGCTCGCTGGATCGCTGTTGGATGGAATGGCCTCGATCCCACATGTCACCGGTCGCCAGCGGTAAGCAGACTTTACCGCCTACCACGTCCCACAGTCCTATGTCATATGAATCGATCGATCCCGGGAATGGCCTCGATGCCGACTCGACCTTTCCCGTACCCGACGAGCAAGAGGTGGGTAGAGAAGCCAAAACGACCTACCAGACCCTCGAACCCAAATGCGGGATCTGCTGTCGCGCAGGACAGTCAGCAGAAGCGGCGACTTGTCCAACGCCTGACCCCGGCATGGAGCCAGATGGAAGTGAGCGACGGCGAGGGGGATCCTGACGGATCAGAGCCACCCCTAGCCCGTGGCACTTGGCGTGCTCGAAGAGGCAATACGATCTCATGCCCGACAAGCACCGGACAAAGTACGTCACGCTCTGCGTGCCTGCCACGTTCCGGACAGCAGTATGTTTCTACATCTCCGAGGTGTTTCTTCGTTCGTCAGTGGCAATTGGTGATCGGACTCGCCGCGGCCATAGGCCAGCAGCGTGTGGGGCTCCGTTCCACCATGTCGGAGTGGAGAGATCGGTGAGGCAACGATAGCGTCCTCGCTGGGGTGGTCGGAAGCCGAATGCCAATGCCCAGGGAGATGTGGTGCCCGTGATTGGTTGCCAATCAATGTTTCCAATCAATGTTTCCAATCAATGTTTCCAATCAATGTTTCGACGCTTTGTCGCTGAGATCTGTGACCACCAGGTACTCACGCCGCCACAGATCAGGCACTGCGACGCACATGTTCTTCGTCTCGGTAGACAGCATACTGGAGACTTTCATCAACGGATATTGATTGAAGAAAGGTGGTCGAAAGGGCAGGGAAGAGGAGGAGGTCGGCGACGGAGGTGATTCCCCATTCGGGCCTCAGGGTGCAACGATGTGTTAGTGTGTGTGCTGTCGAGTATGCACCGCGGCCTCGCACCCACAACGCTCCCGCACGCTCTGCAAACGCCGCGTTAACGGACCGTCGGCAGATATTGAAGAGAGCGAAGTATCGAGACAGGCAGTGAGCATTTGATTAATCAACAGCCAGACCTGCAGCACGACGACACGATGGCAGCAGTTGCGGGACACGGTATGCATGACACCCATACCCTCCTTATCAATCAATCAATATGGCACGCGATCAGAGCAGCATGGAAGGGCCATCAACTACGCGGACAGGAACAGAGGTCACGTAGACTAATCCCATCCACAGACCCCGGCCGCACCGTCTCCCCCATCGCCTCCTCCTCCCTCCTCCGCTCCCCCCGCTCCCCGGACACCGCCAGCCACGTGTACCCGGAGCGCGCCATCCGCCCCTTGCCCCGCTCGCGCCTGAAGTCCCGCCTCTCGCCCGAGCAGGCCTCGCACCTGGCCTACCCCCCGGACCACCCGCCCGCCCTCGCCTCCCCCTCGCCCCATGCCGCCGCACCTGGGACCTCCCCTGGGCCGGACGCCGAGCACCGCGGCCCGACCAACAACGGCGTCAGGGCGGTACACGCGGCGTACGCGGACCACGTGCACGCCCACGCCCACGCCCACGCCCACGGGCCGGACCCGCATTACCGGGCCCGCGGCCATCGTGACGGGGATGGGGAGGGGGGCCACTGTACCTGCGGCGAGGACGGCGAGAGCGGGGATGAGGAGGTCGAGTTCGACCACCCGGACTACCGGTACACCGCCGCCACCGCCGCCGCGGCAGCAGGCCCCGGCACACCCACACCCGCGGGCCCCGCCTACCACGCGCAAGCGAACGGAGCGGGCAAGGCGCCTCTGGACTCAGTCCAGCGACGGCTGATGGAGGCCGCGCGGCTGGCTCATACCGGTGGCGGCGCGGGTAGCCGGCTCCCGCCTCCACCGACCACGGCGTCCACAACGAGCTCCGCGGACGGGTACGAGAGCTTCGAGAACACGTCCAACAAGAAGAAGCGGAAGATCCCGCTGTCGGGTGCGAGCAGCACGCTGCACCCCAGCTCGCTGAGCGCGGAGATGGCGAGCATGGGCATCTCGGGCCAGTCTGATGGGGCGGGAGACGATGGTAGGGGTTCGGGGGCGGCGGCGGGGCAGTCGCTGCCGCCGCATGCGGTGACGCAGGGTGCAGCGAGTGCGGCGGGAACGGGGATCAGTGGGGCGGGAAGGGGGAGGTATGGACGTACGGGCAACGGGCACGCGTTGAAGAATGGGTTGAGGAGGCCGATGGGTAATGGGGTTGGGAATGCGGGGTTGGGCGGACAGGGTGTAGTGAGATCGGGCGGGGATGGGAGGAACGGTGACGGTGAGTTCAGTCGAGTCGGAGTGGAAGCTCACTTCATTGTACACCGCTTAGCCGCTTCCGACACGTTTGCAACGCAATGTGAACTTGCACTGACACTCGCTTCTCCTCCTAGGCACCGACGACCTATCGAACACGGGCGGCATCATCAGCCAAGCAATCAAGAGCGCCGCCGAACAAGGCCCTTTGACACCCCACCGCCAGCAACAACAACAGCAACGGCAAAAGCCCAGCAGCACGCCAGGCAAATCCCCCTCTCGGAACCCATCACTTCTGCAGTCCGCCACTCCACCAGCAGCCGCAGCCAGCACCAGCACCAGCACCACAACGCCCAAGACCCAGTTCACCTT
>JAWDJV010000400.1:0-17804 GCA_033119285.1 Teratosphaeriaceae sp. CCFEE 6253
TTCGGCGACGCGTACACGACGGAAGCACATGTGGAACGGGGCAGACAGGTCGCCGGCCGTGAGCAATGAGTCCTGTCTTGACGGAGACTCTGAAGACCACACGTGAAGCTCCTGGGCGCTTCATCGCCGGCCATCGGCTGAGGATCCATCTTCCTACACCGCGAACATGTTCGACGCATCTGAAAGAGCAGTAGGCCATGGACCGCGCAGCAATCTCACCATTCGACGATGCACATGTGGCCTTTGCCTATGGCCACAGCGCTGCGTATGAGCGACATTTGCTGCCGCTGCGTGTCTCGACCTCGAGCCACACCACAATTGCATCGCCTGCTTCTCGGGCGTGTTCAATGGGACTGCATTGAAACGTTGGAAATATTGATCACACACCCAGATGAACACGCAGTGGCGCCACACGCCAGCCAGCTTCGTGGTTTCGCAATGGCATCGACTCATCGAACGCTGCGTCGCTGCGGATACTCAACGGCGTCGGGACCTTGAGATCACAGGGAGATACAGTGGGTAGGGGACCGACACAATCTGCCGTTGTTGTGATCACTCAGAGGCAGACTGCCCATGTACCGTTTGATTCACGCCGCCCTCACCCGTTGTACGTTCCAGGTGCAGCGGGGCCTGCAGCATTGAGCGGCCTCACGCTCCACGTGAGTGCCTCTATCGTGTCGGAGACTGTCCACCGATGCGAGCGCACTCATCCTGCTGCTCTCACCCGCCAGCTCCATGGCGTTTCGACCAGCGAGGTCGGTTCATGCGTTATGCGATGAGTGCGTTACGCCACGTCGTGTTCGTTGCCCGGAGGCACGGTCTGCAGAGCTCGCGGGGTCGAATATCGCTGAGCGGCCTTCAAGTCGCGTTGGCGATCGTGATCTCCCGCGGCTTCCTGCCATCGATCACGCACAGCGAATGCTCTTGTACCCCGACCACGGCGAGGATGCCGTCGTTGATCAATGTCCGCATCGCCCAAGGTCGCCGATTCATCGTAATGAGACGCTGCCATCAATTGTGCAATGCGGAGCTTTTGTACTGCGCCGTTCGCCAAGTCGTCGCCATTGTCCGGAGGCACCATTTGCGAAAGCCCACATGCCGGACCCTGCCATTGTTGAATTATGATTCGCGCGCACCGCGTCAGCGACGAGATTCGGCAGCAAATACCTTACGGAGTAGCTGCTTTTCTGATCGCCAATGAATACATTGGGGGTTTTTGAACAGAAATTGCGCGTTGAAAAACCCCCACCCACCCACGGCCGTGCCCTCTCCCCACTCGCGAGCGGGTGCCATCGGGCCTAACGAGTGGATTGTGGGAATTCTTGACGCCTGCTCTGCACAAGCATTGTCTTTTTCCCTTGCACACAGACGCCTTGCGCATAGTCGCGGTACAAGGACTTCATCGCGTTCCGCGGCTGCGATTATACACATGTCGGACGCCATCATAACGGACCTGCGTGGGGCATAGCGAGACCACTTGCGAGGCTCCACGCCCGGACACGATGGAGGAGGACGCACAGTACTCGCCTTGAGCAGGCCTTCTACAGTCGTTATGCTCGCTGAGGATCGCACATTACTATCCCCTTCGTTGTTGTGCTTTTCCGAGTGTACATGGACGAGGAAGATGGCCCGGCTTCGATGGAGCGACGGCCTGCCTCCAGCCATTCCGATGGCTCGCCGTCGATGGCATCGTCAAGGTATGCGTCCTATCCATCTTTTGTGCTCTCTACGGCGACTGGTGATTGAAGTGTTCTGTCCGCGATCGTCGCCTCTGCCGCATGTCGGTATCGAAATCGGGAGACATGGATGAGACCTCCTCAAGCCTACCCTGCATATCGACCACGAGCAACCCTGAGGCTACCACAATGGTGAGCTACAACTTCACTTGGGCTTGACTGATTTCAACAGTCTCGCTGGCAAGCACTCCATCGTCGACAGCCGCGCCAGCGACTACAGCAGCATGGGGGCCTCCCACAGCCAGGAGGCGACCACCGGCCGCGACATCGCGCCGCACGAAGCAGCGATCTGCGAACAGCACATCGCCGACCTCGAGTCGTTCCGCTCCCCGGACCGCCGCGACCCCCTCCAGGCTCCCGCGCCGCACGGCCGAGCGGCGATACGATCCGAGAGCCTCGAAAGCTCCAGCGAGCAGCCGCTTCCCTCCGCTACAACGCGAAGTGGTTTGCACCGGCGCCTCTGAGTGAGCTGCTCGAGGTTGCCCTCCATGTGGCTGGAATCTCTTCGTCGTCGGCAGCGATCTACGCCACCTTGACCCTCCTCGACACCGTCTCGACCTTCGCTTTCATAGCTGCCGACTGCCTGTTCTCGACGGCGCATTTCCTTGCCCAGGCTTCCTACCGCACGTCTCGCGCCCACAAGACGAAGAAAGTCGCCGAGTTCACCTGGACGGTGACGGTGACCTTGCTCAAATCACACCTGGGGCCTCAGCTCGACGACTTGTTGATCAAAGCCATCGGCGGTGGCACGGTCTCGAAAGACGAATACGCGATCACTGCTGGCTCGCTGATGCTCGTCACAAAGAGATTGGACTACTCGAAGTACGGGCTGAACCCACTAAACGTCACAGAAGTCGTCCTACGACTTCGCTCTGCCGCAGAGGCCACTACTCAAGACGACTTCCTCGCGGCCATCTTGCGGCTGGTGAAGAATATCCTGGAGCAAGACACAGCACTACAGCAAGTACGGGATATCGCCCTCTGGTCGTATGTGCTGGAGATCGTCTTGACAAGCTTGAAGGCTTCGCCCGACACCGCAGTACCAGACATACTACAGACCCTCGCGCTCAAGATCTCGACAATCGAGCCACGCCTCCTGATCCGTGTCGCCTTGCTCTACATCCAGGCAGGCCTTCCGCTCACGCAGAGTCTGTCTTCCGAAATGCGCTTACACCACTGCACCTCGGACGATACCCCCCAGCTACCCGAATTCGTCGACATGCTCCTGCTGTGCACCAACGCGACCTACGTCTCTGAGCTGAGAGTCTTCTTCGACCACATCGTCCTCAGACACCAGCTCGAGGCATCGGTCCAGCATCAGGACATAAATGCCATCGCGAGGACCTACGCCCGTCACATCATCGAGCCCACCACGACGTCCCAGGCCCGCAGCATGCTCACCCGAGCGCTGATCAAGATGTGCCAGTGCAGTATGATGGAGTCGCGCGCTGAGGTCGCGCTGCGGCCTCTCTTTGACGCGCTGTGCACGGCGGCCGGGTTTGAAGTGGAAGCGGCGGCCTTTCTGTTCAGCATCCGCGCGGACGTGACCGGCGCTATGTACTTCGCGCCCACCGAGCTTGAAGGGGCGATGGCGGGTATCGAGGGCGTCACATTTGCGACGACACCGGACATGACTGAGTGGCGACGCGCGATTCTGGGAGTCTTCCTGGACGGAGGGACGGATGCGACTACTTGGGTGAGTGCCCATTACTATGACAGTCTGGAACTAGACAGTTTTGCTGACCTGGCCACCCCTATCACTACAGCAGGTGTACAGCTATTTCCTCCGCGAGACCAAGAACCAGCTGGGCAATCATACGCTATTCACAGGCCAGATCGAATTCATCAAGGACTTGCAGGACACCATCGCGGACAAGATCGAGAACGGGATCGGGACGGATCCGCCGCTGTACACCGGCTTGGGCAAGTCCCACGTGGTCGCACAGCTGGTGCAGACCCTGGCCGCGTCGATGAGCTACCACCGCTCCCTCACGTCGGAGAACGTGACGCGTATCGTAGCTGTATTCAACGCCACAGCGGGCTCGCGCGACTACATTGTCAGCACCCAGTGCATCCATGCCCTCACCATCTGCTGCTACGAGGTCCCGGCGCTGATGAGCAAGTACATGGACGCCGTCATCGACAAGATGTCCAAGATGGTCACGCAGCACTACCTCGCGATCCATGTCCTGCAGTTCCTGGCCGGCCTCTCGCGCCTGCCGGAGCTGTTCCGCAATTTCACGCCGCACGACTACAAGAAGATCTTCGCCGTCTGCTACAGCTACCTCCAGACCACGCGGGAGGCCGAGACGATCAGTGAGAGGCGCCGGACTCCAAATAGCGAGCAGAGCTCCGCGGCGTCACGCAATGAGGAGGCTCTGCCGGGGTACGTGTATGCGCTTGCGCATCACGTTATTACGTTCTGGTATATGTCGTTGAAGCGGCAGGATCGGGAGGGACTGAAACCGTATATCACGGGCTGCTTGTCGTACGAGGTGAATGGGAAGGAGACTATTGAGGATCAGGGCATGGTGACAATAGACCTGATGGACCGGGTCGATGCGGATGAAGGCTCGGATCACTGGTGAGTGTCTCCTTGGCAATCAACAACCCTGCGACGCATCGCGGATACAAGCAGCTGCTAATGGCGTTATAGGTACCATGGAGACGTCTTCGCAGCGATTGATGGGCGCCTCGTCAAGCGTGACAGACTCATAGGGATGCTTCTGGTGTCTACGAAGACATCGCTCCGCACTGGTCGGTCTCTGGTGACCGTTCGACGACCATCGGGCACGACGCAGCGGCTCTTGCAGCACGGCCAAGCCCGTGTCACCGTGGAAGACGGCGACGAGTACATCTCCGTCATCCCGGACGACGTCGACGGGCGCACCTACGGCGCCGTCTCGATCCCGAAGCCCTCGTCCACGCTGGGCTCGACCGAGATCATCACCTTGCCCGAGGACGACACGGTCCGGCGCGCGATCGAATCGCTGGACCGGACCTCCGCGCTGGACTCGCACAAGGCGGGCGTCAGCTACATCGGCGAGGCGCAGACGACCGAGGACCGCGTGTTCCGGAACATCTCCGGCTCGTCCGACTTCAAGGAGATGGTGCGGGATCTTGGGGATCTGGAGGCCTTGAAGGGCGCCAAGTTCAACTCGCAAGGACTGGACCGCGCGGGCGACACCGACGGACAGCACGTCATCATCTGGCGCAACCAGGTCACCGAGCTGGTCTTCCACGTCACGACCATGATGCCCAACAGCGACGACGTGCGCGAGAACACCGGGCGCAAGAAGCGGCACGTCGGCAACGACCACGTGAACATCATCTTCAACAATTCAGGCAGGCAAATGGACTTCACGGCTCTCTACAACTTGTTACCGGGTCAATTGACACTCGTCTACATCGTCGTGACCCCATCCGCGAGGACGAGCTTCATGCAGACGCGCACCGCGCACCTCGCCCCGGACAAAGCCGACCGCTTCTACAGCGTGCAGGTCGTCTCGCGGCCGGACTACCCGAACATCTCGTCGGCGGCGGAGGAGAAGGTCGTCTCGGGCGCATCCTTACCGGGGATGCTGCGCAACCTGGCGCTGAACGAGTGCATCATGTCCCTGATGTGGGCGCAGCGGGGCGAGACGGCGGAGTACCCGTCCTCGTGGCGGAGTCGGCTGCTGCAGTTGAGGCGTTTGGGCGATAGGTATAGGGGGAGATGAGCATTGGACATAGGATTGTGATACCCCCGGGGCAAGGCACGGAAAAGGCGTTTCTGTAGAAGTGGGGTTTTGAGGAAATAGTCATGCTGCCTTAGCGCATGGACGTATTGGGTTGACCAGGAGGACGCAATGAGAGCAATGCTCTTGAGGCAGAATTGCTGTAGTCAGTCTCGTGATGTGCTAAAGCCTTTAAGAAGGCCGCCCAGCCAATATCATGCCGTCGATCTCAATCTGGTGAGCTTCGAGCTCTGAGCAACTTGTGCCAGTCTGACGCTCACTCTAGAACCTTCCGCACTGCCTCTCTTGCCGTCGCTGTGCCCGTAGGTGCCGATAGCATGGTATGTGATGGGCCACTTGATCGAGCCGCTGCTCTTCCGGCCCCGCTTTCCGTGCCTTCGGATTCCCGCCTAGCACGCATACTTCTCCTTTACCTCGGTCAGCCTCTGCCCAGCCTCCTCATACCACTCCTCCAGCACGTGCAGCTCCGCCTGCAAGGCCTCCCGCGCCCGCTTCTCCCTCGGATCCTCCACCGTCTTGTCGATGAGCCGATCGAATGCGTTGTACAAGGACGTGAAGATGGCTTGCACGCTGCCCATTAGGTGTTCCTTGCCGGTCTTGACATGCTTGGAATCGTTCCTGACGAGGTCGGCGGTAAGGGAGCGCTCTACCGTGGTGAACGGGGACTTGGCTTGGGGCTTGGTGAGATGCGCTTCAATCCTGGCGAGACAGCGTTTGGTCACGCCGACACCTTGGTCATGTTAGCAGGCTTGGAGTGCAGGGGCCAGGAAGGGAGACATGCCAGTGTCGCGGTTGCACTCGTCGTAGACGGGCTGCATCGTGCGACTGAAGTAGTTTGAATGGCTGTCGTGGGTGGCGTCCATGCGGATGTTACTGGCAAGGTCAGTGCGTGGAATTGTGGTCTGATGGGCGGTGCTCTTACCGCAGATCCCGCGAGCACTTGTACGCATCGTTGCGGAAGAGGTTGCTCATCGCCACACCTTGCGCATCGACAAGCATCTGGAGCTGTCTCATGGGAAGCACTCTGGCACTAAGCGGATGCTCCTCTGTAACCATGACCGTCAGCGGCCGCATATCAGGACGGATCATCAAGCAAGCATGAACGTACCGGTGATGGCTGGAAGGATGCTGCGTATGTCCTGAACCACCGCATCGCGCAGTCGCTCTGTAATCAGGGTCGTGCTGTTCTCGAATGACTGCCAGTTCCCGTTGATGAAGTCCACAATGGCCTTCACGAACTGCTCGTTCCACGACTCCTTCGGGCACATCTGAGTCAGGTGATTGCCACTCTTGCGAATGAATGCGCGGATGGTAGATGCGTGCTTCTTGCGCTTCTGCTCAAGCACATGCACCGCAGTATCACGGGTCGTGATGAACTGATTGTGCAAAGAGCGGACCAGAAAATCCTTGATGCCGGCCTTGAACGTGGATAAGCGGGCATCAACTTGACTCTCCAGCTTCGTTGATGGCCTAAAGACGACATCGAGCAGCTCCGCACGGCGTTCCACGTGAGTCGTGGCGGCCCAAAGTTGAGCGCCCTTGAGGAAGACTTTCAGCGCGCTTTGGTGGTAGTCCTCCAAGCTTTGCAGCAAAGCGGGCGCAGGTAGCGTCAGAGCATAGGCGCGCAAAGCTGGAACACCGGTAGCTTCCGGACTCAGGCACGGACCGCGCACATTACGCCCACCCTTGATAGCAGCATAGTGCAGATTGGAGATGCAGTGCACCTCGAGGGTCTCGCCGTCGGGAAGGTGGTCATCCAGCTCGATGCGAAGCTGCTTGACGACATGCTGATTGCGGGCCTGGATGGTAAATGCGAAACGACGCAAGTCAAGCATTTTGAGGTCTTTGGAGAGGATGTCGTGCTCGTCTTCTTTGGCCTGGGTGTCCAGCATCTTTTGCTTTGTCTGCTTCTTCCGCTTCCGCTCCTGTTTGATCTCTCGCGAGAGCCTGTTGATTCTCTTAATCATGGCCTTATATTCTGCTGTGAGGTCATACCAAGGTTGCATATCCTGGCCCTCGTCTTTGAGGTGGGTGACAAGTCGGGTCTCGATATCCGCATCGGAGTGGGTGCAGATGACCGTGATACAGCCGTGAAACAGTCTGCCATAACGGTGCACAATGTTGAACGTCGTATTGTCGTCGACGACCCGGCTGATCGGAGCTACCACCCAAATGTAGTCGCAAGTTTTGACGTACTCCTTGGATAGGTTGGCTCGGGTCTCATTGTTGTCGGAGATGCCCGGTAGATCAACAATGGTGATCTTGTCTAGCACTCTTGATCCGCAGACGCCGATGCTCACGTGCTGCACCAGCGGCCACAGCGCAGGTTCATTGCCATTGGACTTGGAGCCCAACATCGGGTCGATCGAATGCCTGAGCTTTGCGAGGGTCTTCTCTTGGCGGGCGTCTGAGTATGCACCGTCGCGGATCGTCTTGCCCTCGAGCTTCTGCGCACACGATTCCAGCATACTGTCTAGCATGGTGGTGGACTGAGCCCCGTAGGCGTCCTTCAGCGTTGCCTTTGTCTCCTGGCGTGTGCTGAAGCCATGAAGATCACGGAACAGCGAGGACAAAGTGCTCAACGCCGAGATCGAGCGCTTGTGGAACATCTGGGCTGTCTCCTGATCCCAGTCCTTGCGGTCCGGCGAGAATTCGTAAGTATGAAAGTCCTCGATGTACTCCACCAGAAGCCTGCGAATCCCGTCTTGGCCATGGTACTGGATGATGGCGGCGTACGGCTGGGTTTGGCCGTCGAAGCGGTTTCTGTATTCTGTAGCCACGCATGTGCAACTCTGCCCTCCAGCAAGCTACACAAAGTCAGCGACGTGTTCTGAAGGTACCGCCGTCTCCAAGTGCATACAGATTTCGCAAGGTTTGGTATGTCCGTGATGGCATTCAGAGTTGAGCTCTTGCCTGGATTCATCAGTACTGATTGAGGATCAGGTCGCTAGAGAATATAGAGACGTACCAACGCCGGCATCACCGATCAGCGCGACCCTCGGTCGCTTGGTAGTTGGGATGTCCTGGAGCGTGAGAGCTGCGTCCAGGTGCGTTCGGATATGCTTCCCGTCACAGTCGTGCGGTCGCAGAAGGTCAATGACCTTCTGCGGGATGCTCGTCAACAGTCTCTCGATCGCGGGCATCCCTTGATCATAGATTGCGCAGCTGGGAAGGGGCTCGCTGGATTCCATGTGCATCTGCTGCTCAGAATCGTCATCGTCCTCCAAGATCTCCTCGTCGCCGTAATCGTCATTGAGATAGTCGAATTCGTTGCCATCTTCGTCGGCGGCAGTCTCGTCATGTTCGTCGATCTGGGTTCCATATAGCACGAGGCTCATGCTGCTCTCTTCAGGAATGAAGAGTGAGTTGCCTGCATCGTCATCATCGTTCCTGTCGTCAGCAGTCGCACGTTTACGCTTGCCGAGCACGGCCTCCCCGGCTGGTGATTGCTCCTTCGAGTCTGTGGGTGCGTCCTCCGACTCTTCCTTCGAGACCTCCTCCTCCGATGCTTCCGCCTCCGAGTGCTCCTCGTTCGCCGATCCGTTCTCCGACACCTCCAGCCCCAGCTCCAGTACTTCGTCATCCTTGGCGTCTTCCACAGACGCCGTGGCCGCCACCTGAGGCCTCTTGTCTGTCGGCGGCATGTCGGATGTCCTTTGGTTGTTGAGCAATGCTCTTGCAATGTCAGTTTGAGAGACTTCCCCGTGTGATTTAGTGCTTGTCGAGAAGCAAATCAGAGATGGGGTGGATATGTTGGATTGTGACTATGGTGGCACCGCTTGATCTCTGAAAGTATGGAGGATCTAGAGGGTGAGCCGACCGCGACGAGAGCAAGTGAACTAAACGCCATCCAACCTTATCCGACATGACGCGATATCTGGTTCTTCTGAGTGAGGCAATCAATGAATTCTGCCACATGGTTTGGGATGAGAGTGAGGGCGTTGATGGTCACTTGATCGGAAATGGATAACGTGCTACCCAAGAGCCGCTAGCATCTCCGTGCCTCACTGTCGTACTTCCAATAAGTCATCGGCTCGGTTTACTACATCTCGAAATGCTGGTGGTAAGTTGGAGGACGGAGCGGATGTCGACAAGGTGATGTTCACTGCTGCGATGCGGCGTCCGGGAGTGCCCCACCCTACCCGGTGGCCACGACTCCCGCCCACTGAAGATGGCAGGCACGCGAGCATCTTAGCCACATTTGCTACCATTCAAGTAAACATCATATTCAATCCACATTATTGCCACGACCAAAAAATCCTGGCTGCCGGCCCGCCACTCGGCCAATCCCACGGAAGTCCTGCCGCCATCTCAAACCGAGAACCTTCGAAGACCATGCGGTAGCAAACGGCAGAAGCATCCTCGCGAGCAGCAGCGCCACACGACATCGAGAGCATAGGCAACACCGAGAATGTTCTGCATTCGCTCCTGGCTCCCCATCCTCCTCTTCATCTCCAACGCCAGCCCGATCTACATCGCCCTCTTCCTCACCACATACTACTACCTGCAACGGCCCTGCGTCTACTGCAGCTTGCTCCTCTGCACGCTGATATTCAGCCTCTTCGACTTCACAGCCGACTGGTTCGAGCTGCGGTGGCAGCCCATGCACTCAGCGACGGAGACGATATCGTCCTTGATTAGCGGGAATGGCACGGTCACGGATGCGATCTTGGAGACAGCGAGTCTGGCAGTGGCGGCACTGAACGGGACGGGTGGGTCGCTTGCGAGCGCGGCTATCGATGGGGTCAAGAGAAGGTCGGGTGGATCCTTGGGAAGTGTGACTGCGAGCGCAAACATCACGGGGTTCGAGGCGTTGAGAGCAGCGGCGGAGAAATGGCAGCTCCGGATCCCATGCCTGGATGTCATATTGCGGTTGTGAGGAAGCACTACGTGATGGTGCGGCAGCCCTACACAGGACCTGGCAGGATTGACTACGATAACCACGGCATTGATTGGGTCGTTGCACGGCTCTTGATGATACGACATCGATTCAACGCATGGACTGGCAGGGGTCAGCGTCGGCGTGTGGTGTACAAACCCGTGAATTAAGGGCAAATACCCGCGGTCACCGTCTACATAGAGGATTGGGATACTGTACACTACACCATCACGTGCCGAGGCGTCGTTGTCGAGCTGCCTTGGCTGTCCAACCCCCTCACTGCGAGTACTGAACCATCTTCTTCGTTACCTTCCTTTCTCGTCTATTTTCTATGTTTGGGCCGAGTCGTACACTCGCTCGTTGTGGCATCCACTTCGCGTCGCTGTCCACATGCAGAGCCCCACCTTCCTGCCTCATTGAGGGGCAGACCTTCGCGCTGCGGCGAGCGTTACATGTGAACACCGCCTTGCGTCACGACACCTCGAAGCCAGCTCGCCTTGCACAACACAAACCCCACCGGAGATCCACTCCAAGGCTACGACAACACTGTGTCGAAAACAGACATTGCTCGAGCCACGCCTCGAGCTCCCTCATCAAGATGGCCTCGGATCGAGACATCCTTCCGTCGGAGGTGAAGCCCACCAACTACGCGATCAGCCTCTTTGACCTCAAGTCCGGCGAGCCATGGACCTACCAAGGCACCGTTGCCATTGATCTCGAGATCAAGGAGTCCACCAAATCCATCACCCTCAACACCCACCAGCTCAAGATCCACTCCGCCGAGCTGCTCTCCAAAGCAGGCAAGACTGCCTCCTCCTCCAAGGCCTCTGACATCTCCTACGATGCCAAGAATCAGCGATGTACCTTCACCTTCGACCAGACGCTATCACCGTCGCCCAAAGCGGTCCTGCACATCGCCTTCGAAGGCACGATGAACAGCAACATGGCCGGCTTCTACAAATCAAAGTACAACCCGCTTGTCGAGCCCGCGAAGGGCGTGGCGAGAGATGCGGACAGCCACTACATGTTCAGCACGCAATTCGAGTCCTCCGATGCCCGGCGAGCGATCCCCTGCTTCGACGAGCCGAACCTCAAAGCCTCCTTCGAGTTGGACATTGAAATCCCCGAGGATCTTGTGGCGCTGAGCAACATGCCGGAGCAGGAGGTGAAGAAGAGCAAGAGGGATGGGCACAAGATTGTCAGCTTTGAGAAGACGCCGCGGATGTCGACGTATCTGCTGGCATGGGCATTCGGGGACTTTGAGTACCTTGAGGATCACACGAGGCGAAAGTACAATGGCAAGGCGCTTCCAGTGCGCGTGTACACTACGAGGGGTCTGAAGGACCAGGGGAAGTTGGCGCTGGAGTCGGCGCATCAGGTCGTGGATTACTTCTCGGAGGTGTGTATGCAGTGGTCTCGCAAACTTGATTGGCTTACTGACATGGTGTTCAGGTGTTCCGGATAGACTATCCGCGTGAGCATGGTCCCGAGATCAAGGTAGCGTGAGACACGACTGACCTCTTCCTCGCAGTACCGAAGGTTGATCTGCTGGCTGTGCACGAATTTGTATCGCTCCCCCGTTCCTACATGCTCTTTGCGCGAGACTGACGATGATGGCTCAGGCCATTATGAGTCTCCCTTTGCGCTGTTGCGTTGCGTTGCGTTGCGTTGCTATCGATCACTGCTCAAGCCAATACCATGGTCCCCTGCTTGCTACTCATAACACCCGGAAACCCACGTCTACAAAAGCATAGCTGACCAATGCGTTCTAGTCACACGGCGCCATGGAGAACTGGGGCCTCATCACCTACCGCACCACCGCGCTCCTCTTCGACGAAGCCGCCAGCGACCAGAAGTACCGCAACCGCGTCGTCTACGTCGTCGCGCACGAGCTCGCGCACCAATGGTTCGGCAACCTCGTCACGATGGACTGGTGGAACGAGCTCTGGCTCAACGAGGGCTTCGCCACCTGGGTCGGCTGGTACGCGGTCGACCATCTGCACCCAGACTGGAATGTCTGGGGCCAATTCGTGACGGAGGGCATGCAGACCGCGTTCACGCTGGATAGCCTGCGGACGAGCCATCCGATTGAGGTGCCGGTGCGGAACGCGCTGGAGGTCGATCAGATCTTCGATCACATCTCCTATCTAAAGGGCAGCTCGGTCATCCGCATGCTGGCGGCGCATCTCGGGGTGGAGACGTTCCTCACGGGCGTCAGCGACTACTTGAAGGCGCACACGTACGGCAACGCGCGGACAGAAGATCTGTGGTCCGCTCTCAGCAAGGCATCAGGAGAGGATGTCTCGGCGTTCATGAACCCTTGGATCCGGCGAGCTAGTAGAGACCCGTCGGATCGAGATCCGTCCCATAGGCGCCCTACCGCGCTAGCAAGCGGTATAGGGGCCAGCCTATACCGGACCCTTCTTCCAACCTTCCCGAGGAGACTGGCAGGCCGCTTAGAGCGCACATTAGCAGGCGCTAGATAAGCAGAACGAGGTGCACTCGCGGACCGTAGACCCTACGAGCGAGAGCGAGCTGCATTACGCCGACAGTGGCGTCGAGCAAGCCCGGGCCGCATTGTCCGCCTTACAAAGCAGAGAGGACTCCTTCCCTACGCTCGAGCAAGCGGCGTAAGCCACGCAGAGGGCGTTCCGGACAGCATTGCAGGGGCGCCTAACGGAGCAGACAGGCAGTTGTCCACTAGATTGCAACTACTTCGCCCCCACGCTGGACGAAGGCCAGGTCCCCGACTCCCTGCGCTCCGAGCAGCGCATCCCCGGCGCGTGGCGCGCCCTCCCATCTCAGGCGCTCGATATCACCGCACTCGATTGCGCCGAGCTCTTCGAGACGGGTCTCGCGGCGAGATGTCCGCACTGTACCGCCCACGGCCAGACCGCCTTGGCTCAGGCGTTCTGTCGGCAACGCTGCAACGGCATCCGGGCCGGGCTTACAGGTGTATGCGAGGTCTGCGCGGCCCCTGTCCGCAGACAGGAGACTGCTTCTACGGCGCCGCGGTGCGAGCGTTGCGGGTTTGGGTGCCTGCGCTGCTCGCAGCCTGTGCAGCATCTGAGGAGAGCCTCTAATGGAGGCTCTAGTGTCCATTGCAAGTCCTGTGAGCTAACCTGGGACGTGGACGTCCTGGGATACAATCTTGTACGCGACGAGTCGAAGCGAGCCCTATTGGTGACTGGCAGCAAACCTGGCAAGATGATACGACTTGGCGATATGGACACTAAGGTGCACTATTATCACTCGCGGTGGAGAAGTGGTCAGGATCAATTATAGCTGTATACCATCATACAAGAAAGCGCTTTTCAGCTGTCCAATTTCGAGGTCGGCGGCGAATCGGAATCTAGATTCATCGCCTTCTCATCATCGCTCGTGACAGCCACGCCTCCTATCGTCGGATCCGCATCTTGAATGACTGGTGGACCTCGGAAGTCTTTCCTGCCGCGGATGAAGTACCAGGCTATGCTGATCGCCGCGAAGCTAGAGACTTCCGTCAGTATGTGTATGCTGCTGCTGTGCAATATCGCGATGTTCGACTTACCCTGCAAAGACCACGCTGGCATAGTTCATCGACGAAGCATCGACAGGCAAGCTGACCGGCATGCAGAAGATGACCACGGCGAGCACGATCCATGCGAGACAGATCCCGTTGATTACGTAGCCGAACTTTCCCAAGGAGTATGTCGAGTGCTTGACCATCCTGCGGCCACGGAGTACGGATACCAGGATGGGCAGGCCGTAGCCGCATGAGAGGCAGATGGTTGCCACGCCTGTGAAGCTGCCAAACGCCGCGGTCGAGCCGAAATAGATGAGGCCGAGAAGGCAGTTGACGACGGTAGACAGGACCAGGCCCCAGAGCGGGATGCCCAGACGTTTGTTGGTCGTCCCGAACCAGCGAGATCCCGGGATCGCACCGTCGCGGGCGAACGCGTAGGTACAGCGGCTGGCCGCAGTGAGAGCACCAGTGCCGGCGAAGAACATGATGCCGAGGAGCAGGAAGAGGAGGCCAAAGCCGCCGCCCGCGGAGCCCGTGGCGCGCTTGAAGACCAGGCCGATCGGCTGCCCGCTCGCGACACTCAAGAGGTCCTCGACGGGAGGCAGGACGAAGAGGATGGGAATGAGGTAGAGGATCCCCGTCACGCCGGCGGCCGCGACGGACATGACCATGGCCTTGGGCACCTCGCGGGCCGGGTTCTGCACTTCCTCGCACATCGATGCCACCAAGCCGTACCCCGTCAGAGTGTAGGCGGCCTGGAGCAAGCCGACGAAGAAGGACCAGCCTCCGGGCCAGCCGCTCGCGCTCGCGTCAAAGTGCGCGAACACGAACTCGCCGCTCCGCTTGTGGGGGGACATGCTCAGGAGCGTGATCAGGATGATGAGCACGCTGGCCGCCGTCCAGTAGATGCAGACTTTGTTGATGATGTCCAGGTAAGCGGAGCCAAAGGCGTTGATCAGAAAGGTGATGAGCATGATGCACCAGAAGCACAGCACCGTCTGCCAGGCATTGGCCGCCCACTCTTCGTTCCAGATACTGATCGCGCTGAGCAGCAGCTGGGCTCCGCCGAAATTGATACTGAGCGTCACCGTCCAGTTTCCAACAAGGTTCATCCAGCCTGTCACCCAGGAAGCGATCTTGGCCCAGTCCTTCGTGGCCATCATCGCGGACCAGTAGTACACCCCGCCGGCGGTGGGGTAGACGGCGCAGATCTCGGCTAGGGAGGCGGCGATGCTGAGGGAGATGAGGGAGACGAGCACCCAGCCCCAGATGATGGTCACGGACTGGCCGTTGGTCAGGGTGATGAACATGGTGGTGGAGAGGCCGTAGGGGACGGCCATGATCGCGAAGGACATGCCGAGGACGCTGAGCATGCTGAGGCTGCGCGGGAGTTCGGACTTGTAGCCCAGCTTGGCGAGGTCGGCGTCGGCGGCGGCGCCATCGAGGGAGTATTGACGCGTTCCGCCGCCGCCGCCCAGGAGGGAGGAGCGGCGTTTCGTGGTGTCTGCCATGATGGCTTCGCTAGCCCCGCGCGCCAGCAAGATCGTGCGGAGTGGAGCGGCCGTCCGGTGGTAATAGGTCAGTAGGTGTGAGGTAGCACGCCGGGAGGGCCTGGATTGTCGGTCGCGAGTGCCCAGCTCTATATAGCTGCAGGTGCTATCGTCCTACCTTATCTCTAGCTCGCGTGGGCTCTGCGCCGGGAAGACACATGGCGTCGCATGCGCCTGCCCCTCTGCCCTCGTGCGGACCTCGGGGCTGCCTCTAGTGTCCGCCACGCAGGTCTTGGCTGGATAGGGTGAGCTTCGATGAATGCGCGGAATCCCAGAGTGGCTTTAAGTTATTGACAGAAGCATCACCAGACGCGCGCGGGCAGAACAGTACCTGTGTTGCCGAGGATGGCCCTCGTCGTGTGGATTCGATGCACACTTGTGATGCGCAAGGCAGCGTTGATGCGCTTGACGGGTGGTGCCAACGAACCGCCTCTAGCGTCCGCGAGGGCATGACGAATGAACGCTCGTTCAAGACACTTCCCCCGCAGCGCGGCCAATAGGAGCTTGTGCAGCCCTCCGACCACAATAATGACATATTTCAATCGAGTTTCCAGAAATTCACACGCGTGATCCGTAGGACTCTCTCTTCTCATCACTGAAGACTCCACACTCAAGCATGGCCACACTACGACCAGTCATGCTGGATGCAGTGGCATTCCGCTCTTGCGTGCGATCTCCTCATCACATCTCTCGCCAACGAAAGCTGTTCCCAAGTCGGACACAGCGAAGGGGCATATCAGAGGGTGCGCGACCACCCCCACCCCCGGGCACGCCGGGCCCCAGCCGAGTCGTCGCCCCCAAAACGCGGCTCGCCGTCGGCGTAGTCTTCATCGGCACCCTGATCTACTCCATGGTACGCCAGGACCCTCCGCTCTCCCCACCGTGGCCGCACTGACATCCCCCCCGCAGGCCACCGGCGACAGACCTCCGCCCCCGCCCTCCAACCTCGAGAACATCACCCGCAGCGGGCAGCAGCTGGACAGCCCGAGCATCGCCGAGCGCGACAGCCTAAGTAAGCGCGAATCCGGCGTCACCGCCCGCTCGCCCATGCGCCTGCGGATGGAAGCATTCATTAAGGAGAACCAGCAGGAGATCGTCCGCGCTCTTGAATCGGTCGACGGCGCGCGCTTCCAAGTCGACAGGTGGGACCGCCCGAACGGCGGGGGGGGGATCAGCTGTGTGCTGCAAGACGGGCAGGTGTTTGAGAAGGCGGGCGTGAATACGAGTGTGGTGTATGGGACTTTACCGAGGGCAGCGATCAGTAAGATGCGCGTCAATCACAAGGCGCTGGATCCGGATGTGGAGAGTCTGGAGTTCTTCGCCGCGGGTCTGAGTCTGGTGCTGCATCCGCGGAACCCCATGGCGCCGACGGTACATCTCAATTACCGGTACTTCGAGACGGCGAACCAGGACGGGAGCACGAACGCGTGGTGGTTCGGAGGCGGGACGGATTTGACGCCCAGCTACCTGTTCGATGAAGACGTCATCCACTTCCACCGCAACATCAAGGAGGCCTGCGACGCGCACGACAAGGACTACTACTCCCGCTTCAAGAAGTGGTGCGACGAGTACTTCTCCGTCAAGCACCGGAACGAGACGCGCGGCGTGGGCGGGATCTTCTTCGACGATCTGGACGAGACGGAGAAGGATCAGGAGTCCCTCTTCGCCTTCGTGCAGACGTGTCTGGGCGCGTTCCTGCCTTCATACCTGCCGATCATCGAGAAGCGGAAGGATATGCCGTTCACGGACAAGGAGAAGCAGTGGCAGCAGTTACGCCGCGGGCGGTATGTGGAGTTCAATCTGGTGCACGATCGGGGCACGGCGTTTGGGCTGAATACCCCGGGGGCGAGGATCGAGAGTATCTTGATGAGTCTGCCGTTGACGGCGCGGTGGCAGTATCAGCATGAGCCGGAGGCGGGAAGTCGGGAGGAGAGGTTGGTGAATGTGCTTAAAAGGCCGGTTGAGTGGCTGTAAGGCGGATGTAGCACAGCGGTGGCGGAATTGCTCCCCAAGAGCGCTTGTACGTATAGAGGCTATGGGATCTGTAGGATACAGCTCGACAGCGTTGCTTTGCCATGCGAAGAGCGCCTGTAGACTAGCGACGAGCTTGCCATCGCCATTTGCAGAACCCGGATCTTCGAGCCCAGATGCGCATGGCGCTGCGCGCATCTTCCACTGATGGCCATGTGGCGCAGTGAGATGGCGAAAGTAGGATCTCGAATGTAGTGATTGTGATCTCTAGCTGTTACAAGCCGTCCTTCTTCATGCCTTCGGTGATGAGATCCAGAGGTCACTGAAGAGTGACGTTGCCTCAGCTGTCCCCGGACGCGTCCCAGAACTTCATGGCCCTGGGGATCTTGGCCTGCTCTGTCGTGAAGAGGTGCGATCAATGGTCAC
>JAWDJV010000401.1:0-17714 GCA_033119285.1 Teratosphaeriaceae sp. CCFEE 6253
AACACTGCCTTTCGAGCCGGCTTACGCGCCGCTAATTGGTTCAGCGTTGCTCTCGGAATCATGGCTTTCACTACCGTGGCCTTGGCGTTCAGAGGTGCTGGTATCATTGGCAAGGCCAAGAAGTGAAATGAGACGCTTGAGTGATGCTTTTGCCTAAAGCCTCTCCTACCATATGAGCTTGACGGCAATGGCGCTCACAACAACTGCGCAAAGATCGAAAGAGGGCATGCTAGGAATAATGCTTCGTCGCTATCGACTGTGCACACTTCAGCTACGCCCAATCGCGAATTCGCTGCATGAAGTTGCGCCGGATGAGGCCCCTTCACGATTCCATGCAGCGCTCTGATCAACAACCAGAAGATCAGAAATCAACACAGCACTCCCACGCGAACCATCTCCTGCAATTCTGCCAGACGAGGCACCGGCGCAGTCCGCTCAATCGGACTCCTCACTCCCGTAGTCCACCCACACTCAAAGAATCCTGTGGCGGCACTCGGGACAGTTCTTATGCTCTTCCAGCCATAGCTGCAAGCATTCCGAGTGGAACTCGTGTCCACAGATCGTCGTCTCGGTCGCGTGCTTACCGACGGCCTCGCTGTCCATCTCCTCTTTGCAAATCGGGCACGTAGGGATACCTGACCCTTGGTCCTGCTCAGCGAAATGAAGCACCTCTGCCGCAAGCTGCGTCATCCTCTGCAACATTACCTGGCTTCTTACGCGCACGTTTACCGCCAGCTCGTTGAAGTCATCGCAGCTCGCAACGCTCTGCAGCTCGCGCTCCAGGCCGATTGTGGCGAGACCGAGCTGGGCATAGCGATCTGCCAGGCGCTCACAGCTGACTCGGGCGGGGTTCAGTGCGGCCTGCAGTCTCGCATGACCGCTGGCACTCATCTCGTACACCCGCTCAGCTTGGTCGACCTTGGCATCTTCAACCTTGGTTCTTTCGATCTTGGGCTCGAGCTTTGCTTCCCCAGCCTCGCTTTTGTCGATCTTGGTCGTATCAATCTCGGTCTCCCTGATCTTGGCGCGGATTGCTAAGACAGGGTCAAGTGGTGGGGAGCTCATGTCCAATCACCGCAGGAGTGGGGACTGTGGGAGGGACAGTGACATGACTTCACACGGAGTGCTTATAGCTTGGATCACCAAGAGCATGCAACGCTCTAAGACGTTTGCTGAACAACGCGGACTGAGCTAGCAGGTACAGGTGTGGTGTCAAACCACGGACCCATGTAATGAAAGCGCGGCGAAAGAGCACCACTGATCCTCCGCTACATGAATGAGCAAGCAATCGTCGCTAGCAAGCCGACAGCAAGGAGCATTGCACTGCTTCACGAAGCTTCCTGACCATTCTATACTGCTGATGACGTCCGCATCTGGAAGCCTTTACGGGAACGAATTTGATCCTCGCCGCTTCTTGACTGTCAAACCACATGCGAGCTTGCTATCTCCGGTCTTGCTGGGGAACCACATTACCAGCCGTACACTCACGGCCAAATTGGCCCCATTCCGTAGCTGAACGAGCCAGTGGACGCGCCACCAGCAGTCAAAACGGCCATGCAAGGTCATCACAACTGATCGTCATCCCAATCCAGCTCCGCGCGGCACACAGAGCAGGTGTCGTGGGCGGCTAGCCATTCCAGCAAGCACAAAAAGTGGAAGGCATGCGAACATGGTGTAGTCTGAACCTCCTCTGCATCATCCGGCTCGCGCTCCAGGCCATGTCTGCAGATGGGACACTCAGCCACCTCCGACCCATCGCCCTGCTCCTCGCCAATGGCTTCTGTGCCTGACTCTGACTGGCCCAGCTCCGGTCCGCAAACTCTAGCACCTCCGCCGTGAGCTGCTTCATCATCCTCATCACCGTCTGGATCCTCATCACGACCTTCTTGGCCAGATTGTCGAATTCGTCTTGCGTAGCGGCGTATCTCAGTCTGCTGTCCACCTCCCCCAGGGTGAGGCCTAGCTTATAACAGCTGAAATCGGACGCGAGTTCGTTGCAGACGCCATCGCCTTGTGTGTCGAGACACCAGCCTACAACGCCAAGAAGAAGATATCCTATGTCAGCGCGTCTAGATTTCCGCCGCGGCTTGTGGCAGCTCGTCATCACATGCGGCGGTGTCGCGCACGAGTCGGGTAGGGTGGTTGGCCGCCACCTCATTCGTCATCGCGCAATGACAGCACGCCGCCTGCAGCTCGGCAAATCTGCTAGAATGGTCCAGGTAGACCCGTACGGCACAAGTGGCCCCACAGAAGGGCGGCCAAGTGCTGGGCGGCTGCTCGGACACGGTCTTGGGCCGACGAAGGGAGCGATATGACGAGTGGGAACATGCTTGAGGATGTCTGAATTGCCCGCAGTAAGGGAGCCAAGGTCATGATGGCTGCCTGAAGATCCGTTCGCTTGCTGTCGTGGTCCAGGAGATTCGCTCCGTCTCGCAAGGTTTCGAGAGCATCCATGTACTGCGTGCATATATGATCTAGAGCGAGCGCCATGCCTGCCGTTTGTGCTTAGATATGCAAATGTCGCTGAAAGGACGAGAGGCGGGGCCGCAGACCACGCGGATCGGACTCTTTACTCGAGAAGGCTCTCGTGTCTCAGTCGGCGAGTTCCCACGTCGCCTGCTCGAGAGGCCTTCGAAGGCACTTGATAGCGCGCAGGTGGCGCTCGACCCGTGGAGCTTCTCAGTGGCTGCCCAGAACGCCTTGCTAATAGCAGACCCTCGCACCGCGCCTCCCTCTGCCCAAGCCCACAAGCCTTCTCACTCCTCACATGGCTTCAAGCACGAGGCCGCGATGCCCTCGCCACGCCAAGCACGACTGCGAGCAACATGCGCCACAATTTTTACGGCTACCGCCCACCCATCTGCACCCCAGGCGGCGGACTTCCTTGCCCACCCATCCCCGCCGGACTAGGGCCAGGCGGCATAAAGTTCGGCGGAAAGGGCATACCTCCCGGTGGCGGGAAGGGCATCCCCGCGGGTGGCGAGCCAGCCATACCCGGTCCAGGCGGGAAGGGCGACATATTCGGTGGGAGACCTTGTGGTGGTGCGGGAAAGCCTGGAGCAGCATTGTCAACACATGCGGTCCCGAGGAAGCAGTTGACGAGACTTACCAGGAGGAAGTGGCGGCATACCCCGTCCGAAGGGCATCGGCGGCATTCCTGCAAGCATATGTCAGTCTCGCGCTCTGCCAAGCCCGCTATTACCTGCTCAAGCTGAACGACTCACCAGGCGGCATCCCCGGTGGCATCCCCGGTGGCATCCCGGGCGGCATTCCCCCTGGCATCGGCATCCCTCCACCGAATCCCGACGGCGGCGGCCCCCCAAACCCTGGGGGCGGCCCGCCAAATCCTGGCGGCGGTCCCATACCCATGCCGCCCATCAACATGGGGTTGCTCGCACCCTGACCCTCGGCGTTGTATGAAGCGGTGATGCTGTCGATAACGCTCTGCGCCTTCTCCTGCCCGATGGCTTGGTAGTAGTCGACGACGTTGCGGAGGTGGTTGCGTCCGCTGTTGTGCGCCTTGCGGACCGACATAGAGTCGTGCGTGAGGTAGACATCGCAGTAGTCGCAGAAGTACTTCGGCATTGCGGCGGTATCGTGGGTGGTAAAGACGGTGGGGGGTGCACCTGTAGTGATGTAGTCGAGGTGCAAGTGGGCGCAATATGGGCGTTGCGATGCGCGCCGAGCTTTGAGGTTGGAACGAGCTCCCGAGTCATGCTTATCGATAGCGACGCGACTTCCACGACGCGTCTCCCCAGACCTCATCCTCGTTGGCGAATGGACGACATCTCATGATGGCGATCTCAGCTCCACCTTCACATTGCTCCACCGCATCTCTCCCCCAACAGCTGCTGTCCCACCACCTCTCCACGGCCATCGAGACCGGCCTGCACAGCCAAGCCATCGCCCTCCTCTCCGCCTCCCTCACCTCCGGTACCTCCACCCGCCGCCCCGCACTCCTCCCCCCACCACCCTACCTTGCCTTCCTCGCCACCATCGCCGTCCACCCTGCCTTGACCACCCGGACGACCGAGATCGCCAAGCGAGAGGCCGCGGATGAAGCCGCGCGCTATCTTCGCCATGCTGTCAAGCTCATCGGGCCGAGGGGCGCAGGGTTGGATGAGGCGTTCCGCTTTGTCGAAGGCAAGCGATTGGCGAACAAGAGGGTGAAGAGTGCGGTGAGCACGGCAAGCCCCGTCGAATTTGCAAGCATCAAGTCGCCGTATGCGGACACCGAATCGCTCTGGACCAACGCGGAGAATTTCTGGCATGTCGTGGGCTGGGCGTTCAATTGCTCCGTCATCCACCCTCGACGCTGGCGACGGTGGCAGGTCTGGCTGGCGCTGATGCTGGACGTGCTGGAGGCGGATCTTGCGAGTCATACCAACACGGGCACCGTGGGGGATAGTATGTTCGCGCAATACTTGCTGTCAATGCAAGGAGGGAGACAGAACAAGCGCGTACTGATGCGTGCCATTCTCGCGGATGGCGGTGAGAGGAGCCTGGTTCAGTTCCCGGAGATCTGGAAGGGTGAGACCCGGCCGCCGAAGAGGGAGAAGCATGAGGAGGCAGAGCAGCAGTCGAAGCGGCGGAAACTGGATCTCGACAACGACGACTATGGCGATTACTTCTCCGCCGACTCCGACGCCGACCCGCCGGCCGCAGCATCAACAACCACCCGCCGCTCGCGCTCGACGAGCAAAAGACCGCAGCACTCCGCCTCGCCCTCACCCTCCACATCTGTCCACCGAGCGGGAAGCCTCGGCGGGGCTCGCTCCCTCGGCCTTCGACATCGACTCCTAACCCTGCTCCTGCACCTCTCCACCCTCGCCCCAACCGTCTTCTTGTCCCCGCAGGATCTACTGGACCTCTTCACAGAGACCCTCCCTCACCTGCCCCTGACCATCTTCATGGCGTACATTCTCCCTGCCACCAACACCAACCTCTTCTTGACCCCGGACGCCCAAGCCTCACTCGCCCAGGCCCTCATCCGACCCTTTCTCGCTGGCCGGATGAGCGACGCGGACATCCTGCCCCTGACCCGCGAGCGCTTCGAGAGGGTCTACGCCCCGCTCACCGCGAGCGGGGCGAACGCGGTGGAGAACGCGCGGGTGCAGATTGGGGTCGAGGCGTTGATAAGGTTGCTGTGGCGGGATCATCGCGAACATTACCGGGGTCGCGGGGAGGGAGGCGGCGAAGGTGGGGTGGGAGAGTGGAGATGCACCGAGTCGTTGAGGCAGGCGGTGGAGGCCGGGATCAAGGCGAGGGGGGAGAAAGTGGGTACGGATGGGCGGAGGCGGAGAGGCGAGGAGACGGAGGAGGCGGTCAGGGTGCTGGAGGATTCATGCCAGAGGATGCGGGCGGTGCTGGATCTGTTGCCGCAAGAGTAACGATGGCACGGACAAAGTGCCACGAATCCGGATGGCCGATCAACTAGACGCCCTCTGCCACCACGTCCTGACCTACGAGCATGTGACTTCCTCAGTGGCTCTCTGTCCCTCGTGAACGGGCCTAGAGAGCGCGATCTACGTATGCTGCTCTTTTCAGACTATGTATTGCCCTCTCGACGGGGTGACGTTGCTTTCGTTCACCTGAATGCACACACATGCATGACTCGAGCGTGCGGGGGGAGGGTGGTCCGAAGCCACCCACAGCCACCCAAAGCGGCCCCGCCAGTGGAGAGATCAGCTGGGTATGTTGGATGGTCTGTATTCTCGGACCCGTGATCGTACGTATTGTGAAGGTGTCACGTTGCAAATATCTAGTCATAAATCAGCTGCAGGCATGCGCCCGAGCGGTAGACTGTGGCCACATGCAATGGGCCGACCCCGCGCCCTTCGCTCCTCGCAGACGCTGCCTAGACTGTTACGGGGAGGCTCCGTCTCGGTACAGGTGCCTCCGGGGGTGGGCAGAGACTGTCACACTCGCGAGACAGTCGATGAAGTTGTAGAGCTCGCGACAGCTTCGCCCGGACTACGCTCTCTCCACCCATCGCCCGCTCTAGCTACTCACCCCCTTTCGCTCTCTCTACTCACCCTCCGCTTACTACTCTTCGAAGACCAGCCAAGCCTTGCCTTCTGTGCCGGAGATCCGTGCTAGTGGTGGTCCTCGGTTCGCTAGACTAGCTAGGAGGCGTAGAAGTGGTCGAGTACATGGGTAGGCAGATTGTGCCTACAGGGGTTGGTTGCTATGTTACATTAGTACTGTAGTGCGCTTGACAGGGGCTGTACCTACAAGTTCGCATACCCGTACGGGCTATTGCTCTATCTCCCCACTAGCCCTACGGTGCGTATCCTATGCCGTAGTGCGGCTTACTACTGTTGCCCGACTTACGGAGGGTAGCCCGTATCGTTGCTGAACCGACGGGTGTGCATGGTCTACAGGTAGTTCGTGCCGGGCTAGTAACACTCCGCGTACCCCTGCGAGTGTCACGGTGGGCTCTGCGAGCGGTCCGGCGGGCCTTGCGGGTGTTGCTGCTGCTGCTGTTGCGGCTAAGCGGCCTGCGGGTGATTGGTATACCCTTGTGAGTGGTACGGCTGGCCTTGCGGATGCTGCTGCTGCTGCTGAGCGGGCTCCGGGCGATTCGCATACCCCTGCGAGTAGGACGAAGAGGCGCGTCGCTCCTGCGATAGAACGCGCGAATGGTGCGAAGCTGTGGCCGACTGCTTTGATCGAGCTCCTACGGTGGAAAGCGTAGCGGCGGAGGCCAAATCTTCTACATCGCTTTCGGCGTTGCCGATGGTATGGTTGATGTCGCCGCCGAAGCCGCGCATCGTGGCATCGGCATCTTCCTTGTACGTAGAATCAGCATCCAGAGCGGCACGTAGCTCTCGATCGTGTAGGCAGGTTGTCTCCTGCAAATGCCCGAGATCCGGCCGAGGCGACTACGCTCTAGCTACGACTCGGGTGTAAAGCCATGACACGCTCTGTCGGTGCCCCATGTGCACTACCGCGGTCTCCTCCGCTGCGACCTTCTGGAGGCCGGCGACGATCCGGCAACCGGCAGGCCCGAGGACGGATCGTCTGCCTTGGGAGCGGAAAGCTGGTTCAGGTCCCACGATGCAGGCGTGCTTGTGCTTAAGGGCGCCGCGGGCTTGGGTGCCGGGGGGCTCGTCGACCGCGGGGCTGGTGAGATATAAGGCGGCGAGGTCGACAGCGCCTTGACAGCGTCACCAAGCGCCGCGCGTGTCGCCGGCAGTACTGATGATGGCTTCTCTGTCGGCGGTGGTTCAGGCGCCGATTCCGAGGGAGTCCGCTCTTGCAGTAGAGCTTTGATGATGCCCTTCGCGACGCCGCGCCACCCTACCCCGAGCTCCACTTCATGGTGGCTAAGGCGTTCTGGTGGTGGCAAGGTCGCAGTCACTGGCGTCGTTGAGGATGTCCCAGTGAGTCGAGGTGGTAGTGGTGGTGCCGCTTTGCTGGCTGCTGCAGGGCTTTCCGTCGACCCACTCGCGAGCACCGGCCCCTCACTTCGTCCGTCTTCATCTTCAATCTTGTCCATGAGAATGCGGAGTTGCGCCCTCTGCTGTTGAGCCATGTTTTGCCGGTGCCGTTGTTGGCCTCTAGCTCGAGCTGCTCTGGAAGCGGCTCTTCGCGCCTCCGACGACGCCATATGTGTTTGTTGAACACTCGGATCTCCAGCAATGTGGGCGCCTGATGACAAGACTGGCCGCTGACTGTCTGCCTGGAGTCCATCTTGCTGATGCACAACATCGCCTTTTGCGCCGCTGCGTGGAGCAATGTCCGCGGCTACAGTTGGTGAGTCAGAGCCAGTGCTGACTCCGAGTGAGGCTCTAGCAGCCGGCTCTTGAGTTGATACGGGCAAATTCTTGCTGCGCCCAATTCCTGAGGTAGTGGGTGCCTCCAGCCGCACCTTCGGGTCACTACGCTCTCCTCGTAGGCGCGATAACATTC
The DNA here is from genome assembly GCA_033119285.1 of Teratosphaeriaceae sp. CCFEE 6253. Classification (NCBI taxonomy): domain Eukaryota; kingdom Fungi; phylum Ascomycota; class Dothideomycetes; order Mycosphaerellales; family Teratosphaeriaceae; species Teratosphaeriaceae sp. CCFEE 6253. The sequence continues at coordinate 7,915 of JAWDJV010000401.1, forward strand.
CCTCAAAGCTCTCGCTCGATGGATCGTCAGCAGACTTGCGCTCTGGCTTATGCTCAATCACAGACGGGGCTGCTTCACCACCGCCAGCACCTGTCAGTGCTGCGGGCCGCCCCGAGACAACTTGATGCACCGGACTTTTAGGCACAGGTAGTAACTTGCCCGGTTCCTTGTCTTCTGCACCTCGATATGCATGGGATCTGTTCTCGTGCAGTCGGGCTTCCGGCCTTGACTGTGTAGGCATGTCCGGGAACAGACGGTGATACATGAGACCATGACTGCCGACAGACGCTGCGAGGGACTTGTGGTTAGATCCCGACGGACGGGACAGTGGTTCGCCCGCATTAGCAAGGAATGCTCCATTCGTCACTGCACAGTGACTGCCACCCAAGCACCAGCTTTCTCTGCAATAGTCGGCGTGCTTTGGACTCTGACCATGAGCAGCCATGTCCCCAAGACCTGCAGATTTGCTGGGTGTCTGGGCCATCTGCATGGAGGTGCTTGGTGAAACTGGCACAAGGTCTGTGCTGGGTTCTGCGGTTGCCTCTTTGCAGGTCTTACCACCCAGACAGGGCGCAGATGTGCAAGACTCAGCATGGTCGGCGTACGTTACCGCCGGACCCATGCATTGGCCCATACACCACTCCTCTGTGCAATTCTCAGCATCGTGAATCGGCTTGACGGTCCGCGCAGGAGCAGAGCTGATGGGTGTGGGTGGACTGAGTTCCAGTGTTGCAAGTGCCGACGTGCTTTGGGAGGTATTGAAGCGCCACGGGGACACTGATCTTGCTCGCTGTGACCCGGGGAGTAATGTGTGCGGGTGTTCAATGTCCCGGAGCGCATCCTCGATGTGGGCCTTGATGTCGGTATAGATTTCTCCTTGACCTCTTTTCAGCTTGGCAATTTCGGAGTGATTACCATTCACTGATACCGCAGAGACCTCCCACGGATGATGTAGTAATGCCGAGGTTTCGTCCACCATCATGACAGGTGGACCGGACCGACCGAGCTTTCCATCTGAGGACTGTGCAGCTGGATGTTAGCTTGACGCCCAAGAATATCTTTGCTGGGCAGACTTACCTGCACTACAGTCTTTGTCATCCTGTCTTCATAGTAGGTGTGCACAATCAGATCACTACAATTCGCTTTGAAGCGGCCAGCAAGCCCTCGCAACGTCGGCGAATTCCGCCGGAGCTCGTTTACCAACTCCTGCGACGGTCGACCACGAACGATCTCCGCCAAGGCGACCTGATCGAGACCGCCATGAGGTACACCCAGAAAGAAAATTCTTCTCACGGGTAACATGTCGCGCAGTCCCGGGGCGAGATCTGCCAGCGCCTGCTTGATGATCAAGCCGCCAAGGCTGTGACCGACAAGGATCAGCGGACGCAGCCCGCATGTAGCATTCGTCCGAATGCGCAGCAAGTCGTTGGCGAACTTGTTGCCATGATCGGCAAGTATGCTTGTCGGCGTGTCGTTTCCTTCGACCTGCGAATTGTATCCGTAGATAAGCACCCTCACCTTGAGCTGTAGATCGCAGGGCAAGTAGTCTCGTAGCCACATCCGGCGTCTGGTATGTGCCCACGATCCGAACGCGTGGCCGGCTAGCCCGGTGACTGCGACGAGATCAGCTTCCGGATCGGCCACGGTCTCATTCAAAGGCGTGAAGCCCAGAAAGTTCTTGTCCAGCACGAGGTCCGAGTCGTCGTCACGCAAGCGAGGCTCTCGTTGTGTAGATAGTGAAAAGTATATCGTAGCGACTTGGTATCCTGTGCCGTCGTAATTCGTGACATCGGGCGTCAGACTTCTGACCTCTAGGTATTGTGTGTCATCAGGATGGAAAGCGGATCGTAGGGTTTGCCTGCCCCAGCCATGTGGAACGTACTCCACACGGTACGTCAAACCTCGTTCCTCTTCCATCCGAGGCACATGTCAACCTGTCTGGTGCAACATGTGGGCTTCGTTTCCGGACCAAGAGCGCTGTTCGGAGAGTCAGAGCTCCTCAAGACTAATGGTCAACTAAGCCGTGTGCTGCGCCACCATCCGCTAGATGCACCGAATTAGAGCCACGCAGGGCGACTCGACTTGTTTTGCAATGTAACTTGAGTGACACGAGGGATCGTGCAGAGACAGTCTTCGAGGTGTAGTCTGCTCGAGCCCGAATGCCAAGCCCGTCAACAAGAGTTCCATGCAAGCCTCCTCGCCAAGCTCACGCCACCTAGATCAGGTGAGCAAGATGCTCTTGGTCCAACCTCACTTACCAACTTTTGGATGTACTCGACTGTGGGATGCTATACACCTAGATGTCCTGGTGGCATTGCGCCAGCAAAGATGGATTCAAACGGTACTGAAGCACCGTTTGCTGTATAAGGGACACACTGTTGAATCTGTCGCATCAGAAATGCAGCCCACAATGGTACCGAACCTTTGATTTGAGGCTGTTCAGCCTTGCTGACATGCCCTCGGTAGGTATCAGAAGAAGATCAGATTCCAGCATTGCAGTTCGGAAGCGATGGACAGACTGCGGAGACTGCAGATGCATCAAATTTCTTGCGGCAGGACCTCGGTGTCAGTCGGTTGAACTGCATCTACAAGCATCTGTGGCTTGCCGGTCGACCCACATGCGCTCGATCATTGACCCATCAAACAGCGCTGAATCGGACGTTGGTGGTCAGCGAGCAAGCAGACCTCCATCTCGTCTGGACCCCTTCTGCAATCTTCCTCAAGCCGTTACCAGCAAGCGTGCTCACGCTTCGAGACATCGAGAAGCACCCGCCGGCTCTCAGCCTGCTGGCGTCTTACATCTGGCTGATCAGACACCACTCCGACTTCAGAGTAGCGAAGAAGACCGAATTGCTTCCCGATTCGATAGACTGGAAGCGCTGGACCCAGATTTGCAGGAAGTATCACTCCTACTTGCAGCGCTTCGACCTTCTCGAGCCTCGGTATCAGTACGGAGAGCTGCGGCTGTCTCGTCTGAACTGGATCTACATCTTGACAAGCCGTGCCGGTCCGCGAGGCTACAGGTTGGGAGACAATCGGGTGGGGAGCTTTTTCGTCCGCAACTTCGGATGGCTGGCCGGGATCTTCGCCTACCTGAGCATCATGCTGAGCGCGATGCAGGTCGGACTGGGCACGAGCAGACTAGCGTTAAATGGCAGCTTCCAGGATGCCTCGTACGGCTTTGCGGTGTTCGCCCTTAGTCTGCCCCTTACCGCCGCTGCAGGGGCCTTGGTCTTGTATATCTGGATCCTCGTCTCAAGTGTGAGATGGGCGTATAGAAACAACGCCAAAGTGCAGGAAGCTCGAGGCATGAGCGGTGCCGCTGCTTCGTCGAATCTCAAGAAGTCATCCGAGGGGGGCGGTTCGGCAGCCTAGAACACGACGCTCGCTTGTTCGAAGAGCCTCTTTCGTTGTGGGAGATCCTGCGTTCGGTGCACATGCAAGTGTTGGCCACGGCAAGGTTTGCGGCGTTGAAGCCGCTCTAGAGAGTACATGTACTCAGAAATCCGAACTTAGGTAGCTCCGTGACATGTCAGAGGTCGTACGCGTCGGGTGGCGAATCTCGCGCTGCCAAGGCTATCACGTGATGTGTGACTTTTGCTTACATGTACCTCGACCTCTACATGTGCTCAGTATCGAGAGCATTGGCCTCATGTGTATTGACGTATACCATCCAAGCCAGAATCGCTTGGCTCACGACTGAATCCGGTATTAGGCCCTTACACAGAACAACGTGCAGGCGGTTGGCAGGCCAATTTGCCTCCACGCCCGCGCTTCACCACGATGGATGACGAGCCGCCCAGTCTTGGACCTGTTGAAAACATACCAGTCCTCAGCCGTGCAGAAATACGTGTCCTTCTACTTGGGCCTATCAGCGCTGTAACCAGGGTTGCTGACGCAGCATGTGAAGCCGGTAACCTGTCTCTCGCTTCATCGCACATTGGACAGCTGCTCCAGGATGGAACCCCGATTCACCTTTTCCAACGCTGTCTCTGTGAAGCCGTTAGGGACACCTCGTAGTACGGGCATGACATGAGCGCTATAGCTTCACCGTTGATCACGATCACGGTGGCAGAGACGCTGGGAAGCCCGAAATACCGTAAAGCAATGCGCCAACGATCGACGTTGGTGAGAATCAAGCAGGCGTGAAGGACATTATGACACAACACCTATCTGTGCCATGAAGTCACGCAACGCAAGAGAAGAAGATTGTTTAATCTGTCATCGGATTCTTCGTGGAAACTTCTCGATAATCGAACGCAGCGAGCACCATGCTCAAGCTATGCAGTGCAACCCCCGGTTCCAAATATGCACCGTTGCCGTAAGGGCGCCCTCTGCGCAAGTGGTCCTTTGACACCTTGCCGGGTGTGGGTATAGTACTTTTAGTCCGCCGCCAACGCCGCGCTGTTTGCTGATCACATTCCAGAACGCCAGTGCCTTCAATGCGCGGAGAAAGACACGCCAAGATAGATGCGTCGATACGCCAGGCTCAACGCTTTTCGAAGGCCAAGTCCAGCACGCCGGCCAGGGGAGATTCGTGTCGTCGGCTCGAGGTTGATAACGTCGAGTAGCAGAAGCTTACTGCTTCCCAAGCTTCTTCTGCAGCCGGCCTAGTGCACCCTCCATGCTACGTCTCACGCTGCTGCCCGCGCTCTGGTCCGAGGTGATCGACGCGCCCGAGTCCGAGCTACCCATCCGCTGCGCTCGGGGCTTGCTGTCGTCGACCCAGTTGGCCGCGCCACCACGACCGATGTGGTACATCGGTGCTGCTGTGCCCCTCCGCTTGACGAGCTCCTCGTCGAACTGGAAGATCGACGGCTCCTCACGGTCATTGGGCCGGAACATGTTGCCTGCGCCGCCGCGGCCGGAAGGCATTACTCGCTTGGATGGCCGGGCAATGGTTGCAAGAGCTGCCGGGCCAGAGGCATTCGGGCCTTCGCTGAGGTTGTTGGAGTTGTACCGGCGGTAGTTGCCTGCGCCGCCGATGCCCGAGCCGATGTAGCCGCCTGATTTGACGACCGAGGGGTGGGGTTCCACGACGGAGAAGTTGCGGGATGTGTTTGTTCGCGACATGGTCGTTGATGAAGTCGAGGCTGTGGTCGTCGGTATGGATCGAGATGCTGAGTCAGGAGCTAGATCGCCAGAGAGTGCCGTGTTCGTATATAGCGCCTCTGTCTCGCAGCGAAGTAGAAAGTGAAGACTGGAGGGCTCTCTTATACACCAACATAGTCACCACCGACAGCCTACCACAGCATTCCATGACACCACAACCGCACCGCACACGCCACACGCAGCCTGCGGCAAACCCTGCTCGCACCCATCATCTGATCACGCGGACACGCAAGGTCCATCATCATCACGGCACCGCCTTGGCTGGTGTCCACCGCAGGATGCGACTTCAGTTAATGGCAGGAGACTAAACGTTAACTGAATAGCCCGACAGACAAATTACCACAGCGTTTGTCAGAGTTTTCTGCTAGGCCGGGGCTCGGCTCTCGGGATGGCGAAGTCGCGTGGCACGGGCAGATCTCCGTTCTCTTCTACGTTTGGTTGCCCGATCTGGTTCCTGCCGTCGGAGATGGCTGCGCATACATCGTCTACTTGTACTATCCAAGGCATTCGAAATGATGTATTGTAGGTGCGCTCCCATCCGAAACAACGGATTCTCCACCATACTGCTTCTCATCCCCTTGGCCCAAGGTGACTCTCGGCGTGACGACCAGAACCAAAACCTCACTTCCCCGCAGCCGCGTTGGCGTCCCGTCACGCGGGACCCGTGACCCATCGATTGGTCGTCGTGGAGCCGCACAGCGATTTCTTGGGGGTAATCGATTGCTCGCTCTTACCCTCACGATATTGGCGCAGCGTCACACAATGGCCTGGATCATGCTGGCCAACGTGAGGGCCATGCTCCTCATCATCACGCGGCTGGGGTCGTTCCAGGGAAGGCGTGATATGGCGTCAACATGCTGCTCTGCTACGCCATCACATAGCTACATGTATGCCTTGAAGTGCGACATGGTGATGTTATTCATTGCGCTGCAGCTATCTCTGGGGCAAGCTGACCTTCCAGGTCTTCCATGGAGCAGCTGGGCTAGTCAGGTACCTGCTTCACCTCCTGAACTATGCCTCACTAAATCAGCCCCCAAGGCTCTCCGCTACTCGGTAGCCACGTCTCGCCTCGCTTCGCACCCACCTCGTGACCTTTCCCCGCAAGGTACGGATCTCTATACTTACGTACAACTTGCCTATAGCACGACGAGCGTTCAAGTAGCGCCGGCTCCGCATCGTTGATCTCCCGTCAGACTTCGAGTCCAGCCACCTCGGCACCGGACGTGCCGGTGTGTGCGGAGTGCATACGTGTGGCGTGGCGCTTCGAGCAGGTACTCTCGGGCGCGATGCAGGTGCGCAGTGTCGCAGAGTGACGTTCTGGGTTGAGGAGTGGCGGTGAGCGCACGCCTACGCGTCCAGGAGTTCTGGCGCAGTCGTCGCTGCCACGGCCGTGGTGGTGGGTGTACCAACGTCGTGCCGAGTCGCGGACATTCCGTCCTGGCTACCCGGCTGCGTCGTGTCGTCTTCTTCAAGCGAACTTCTGGTGTATGATCTCCGGATCTGTCCCTCATCATCAGCGATCGCGCACTCTCAAGACTTCGCCAAAGATAGGTAGTGGACATCAACTCACTCTCGTGCCACTCATCAACTCCCACCCACATCTTCCGGAACGTACTCAACCCCGCCAGGATACTGCCCCCAATCCACGTACTGTACAACCGCTCCGGCGGCGCGAAGATCTTGATCCGCATATCCTTCACGGCCAATCGCTGCACCTCATGCAGCAGCCGATCCCCAAAGCCCTTGATCATCGTCGAACCACCACTCAGGACGATGTTGCCAAAAAGGTTCTTGCGAAGATCCATATCGGTGCGGTTAATGGCGTCGACGACCAAGTGGTGCAGGCCAGGGTACTCCAGGCCGATGAGTTCCGGGTCGAAGAGGATCTCGGGGGCACGGAAGCGTTCGGAGCCCAGGCGTAGTTTCTGGCCGTCCGGGAGGGTGTATTCTGTCGTCTTGGCGTCCGTGGAGTTGCGGTTGCTTAGGGCGAGCCAGTCCTTTTCTTCTTTCTTCGGGTTGAGCACGATATAGGTCGTTTTCTCTTTGATCTGCTTGACGATCTCCTTTTCGGCGCTGGTGTGGAAGACGTTGCCGCTCTTGCGCAGGAGGGTCTGGAGGTGCTCGGTCACATCTCGGCCGGCGACGTCGATTCGGCGGATGCTGTTTGTGATGGCGAAGCCTTCGTAGACGGGCACAGCATGTGACACACCGTCGCCTGCATCCAGCACGACGCCTGTAGTCCGACCTGACGCGTACAGGGAAAGCACAGCCTGAATGGAGGTGTACAGGGCGGGCACGTTGAATGTCTCGAACAGGATCTGCGCGGCCGTATCGCGATTCGAGCGTGGGTTGAGCGGCGCCTCGGTGAGTAACACAGGATGCTCCTCGCTCAGCGTCTTCAGCTCATCGGTGTATATGTGCTGCCAGATCCTCTCCATATCGTCCCAATCCGTCACAATGCCATGTTCCAGCGGGTAGCGGATCTTCAACAATCCTCTCAGCTCCTGCGCGCGGTTACCGATGAAGACGTCGCCCCCGAGCCCGCCGGCCAGCACTCGCACGTGTTTAGGGCGGCCGACGTAGGACGGGAAATGGCATTTGGGCACGTCTTCGCCGGCGTAGCCAGCGCGGATGGTGCCGCTGCCGTTGTCGATGACAATGGGCGAGTTATGTAAGTCGGCCATCGTGGGGTGGGAGCGACTCCGGGAGAGCGTGCTCGCCTAGGGCATGCTGTCGCAGCAGATCGAGGCCACGAAGTTCGTGTCTGAGCTGCTGCTTCGAGAACGCGGAGTGCATCAACCAACATTCGCATCATGCAGCCGTGAGCTAGCGTGAAGTCATGGCTAGCCAATGAGGTAGACCATGGTGACGACGAGACGACACACATCCAGACAATTTTCTTGCACGCCGTTTCCTTCTTCCCATACCAGCGACCATGAGTTTCCTTCCAGCCCGCGCAGTAACAATGGCCTCGCCGACGACCCGCCTCACACCCTTGGCCTTCCAGCTCCGCGCCCGCCACAACATCCCCGTCTCCTGCCGCACCATCGTCTCCTCAGCCGCCTCCCCAGCAAGCGAACCCGATCCCTCCAGTCTTCACCGACCCCAAGGAGCCCGCCGGAAGCCCCTATCGCCCACCCAAAAGCAGTTCCTCGACTCTGCCCTCCGCGTCAACCATGCCGGCGAGCTGGCCGCAACCCTAATCTACACCTCCCAAACCCCGCCCATCACCAAAGCGCACCCGCACCTTCGCCCGCTGCTGAAGCACATGTACGACCAGGAGGCGGGCCACTTCAAGTACTTCAACGAGATCCTGGCGAAACACCGCATCCGCCCTACAGCCATGTACCCTCTCTGGTCCTTCGCCGCCACCGCCCTGGGCTGGTCAACCGGCATGATGGGACGTGAGGCAGCGATGGCGTGTACGGAGGCAGTGGAGACCGAGATCGGAGAGCACTACAATGGGCAGGTGCGGGAGCTGCTGGGGTGGGTCGAGAAGATGGAGCAGGAGGGCGAGATGGTGGGGGAGGAGTTGCAGGGTCTGGTGAGGGAGATCAGGAAGATCAGGGACGAGGAACTGGAGCATCTGGATCATGCGGTAGAGAATGATGCGAAGAGCGCGGATCCGTATGAGTTGTTGACAGGGGTGATCCGGGCGGGGTGTAGGGGAGCGATTTGGGTCACTGAGAAGGTGTGAGAGTTGGTGGAGCGGTTTGACTGCGGAAGCTCTCCCACAGATCAAGTAACGACCTACTCCAGTTCGCATCGAAGGTCCTGCGAGCGCCGCAAATTTGGCAATCCATGGCGCAAAGGCGTCATATTGTCACGAATTGTAATTGTCCTGGTCGCTGATTGGCGTCTCGATGAGAGATCCGGACCCTCCATTCGCTTCAACGCTGGTGGGGGCCGCTCGCGCCTGCCATTAACGCTCCTTCCTTATCCGAATCGGCAACTCCCGTCGATCCGCTACCCTTAGGCTCCAGGATTGGACCTCATGTCCACCTTCCGTCATCTATCACAGACACCTCACCGACATCCACATGTCTTCCGACGACGAGATCGTGGTCGCCGCCTCTCCCGCGCAACGCGACACGCCCATGGCCCTGAGCCTATCACCTAACAAGGTCGAGGACATTCTCGCCATGGCCGAGTCGTTGAAGCCGGCACCCACGATCGACGCAGCGAGTAACATGAAGCTGTCGAAGAAGCCGCCGACCGTGCTGCAGCAGCCTGCCAAGAAAATAAATCTCAAGGTCCGCGATCCCAAGGTCCGCGATCCGAATCGGCCTGCCCCGCCCTTCGCAAGCCTGAAGTCTCCGACCGAGATGCAGACCGATCTGGGCAGGATGGGTTTCAGCGCGAGGGATGCCGCTGAGATCAGCATGAAGGTGGAGACACGTCGGCCTGACGGAATGCCGCCCAAGGAGTCCGGCGCCGATCTCGCGGAATCGAGCAGGGGAATGAGGGCAGCGCGAGCGATCGAGAAGGGCAGGGCTGTGAACTCGGCAGGCAAGGTCGCGAAGGGGTACGAGAGCCTGGTCGTGGGCAAGGATCCGAGTACGTCCTGCGCGAAAATCGATGTTGCTCAACACCGAAAGGTGACGGCTGACCGATGTGTGCGATGACAGACTGGGTCCTCTTCGACCCTCTGCGCGGCTACCGCGAGATCCTCGAAAAGGACGGCCTGC
>JAWDJV010000402.1:0-17706 GCA_033119285.1 Teratosphaeriaceae sp. CCFEE 6253
CCATGTTGCTGTTCATCGTGCCTTCGAAGGCGATGTGCAGGACCGCTTTGGGCGACGGTGATAGCGTCTGGTCGAAGACGAAGGTACATCGCTGGTTCTTGGCATCGTAGGAGATGTCTGAGGCCTTGGTGGAGGAGGCGGTCTTACCTGCTTCGGAGAGCAGCTCCGCGGAGTGGATCTTGAGCTGGTGAGTGTTGAGGGTAATGAACTTAGTAGACTCCTTGACCTCAAGGTCGATAGCCACGGTACCCTGGTAGGTCCATGGCTCGCCGGACTTGAGGTCGAAGAGGCTGATCGCGTAGTTGGTGGGCTTCACCTCCGACGGAAGGATGTCTCGGTCGGAGGCCATCTTGATGAGGGAGCTCGAGGCGTGGCTCGAGCAATGTCTGTTTTCGACAACGTGTTGTCGTAGCCTTGGAAGGGATCTCCGGTGCGGGTTGTGTTGTGCAAGGCGAGCTGGCTTCGAGATGTCGTGACGCAAGGCGGTGTTCACATGTAACGCTCGCCGCAACGCGAAGGTCTGCCCCTCAATGAGGCAGGAAGGTGGGGCTCTGCATGTGGACAGCGACGCGAAGTGGATGCCACAACGAGCGAGTGTACGATTCGGCCCAAACATAGAAACCAGAAGAGGAAGGAAGGTATCGAAGAGGATGTTTTAGCAACTGCAACGAGGGGATTGAACAGCCAAGGCAGCTCAGAGACAACGCCTCGGCACGTGACGGGTAGTGTACAGTATCCCAAGCCTCTATGCAGACGGTGGCCGCGGGCCCTTTGCCCTTAGTTCACAGGTTTCTACACCACACGCCGACGCTAATCCCTGCCAGTCCATGCGTTGAATCGATGTCGTATCATCAAGAGCCGTGCAACGACCCAATCAACGCCGTCTTTATCGTGGTCAATCCTGCCCAGGTCCTGTGTAGGGCTGCCGCACCATCACGCAGCGCTTTCTCACAACCGCAGAATGACATCCAGGCATGGGATCCGGAGCTGCCATTTCTCCGCCGCTGCTCTCAACGCCTCGAACCCCGTGATGTTTGCGCTCGCAGTCACACTTCCCAAGGATCCACCCGACCTTCTCTTGACCCCATCGATAGCCGCGCTCGCAAGCGACCCACCCGTCCCATTGAGTGCCGCCACTGCCAGACTCGCCGTCTCCAAGATCGCATCCGTGACCGTGCCATTCCCGCTGATCAAGGACGATATCGTCTCCGTCGCTGAGTGCATGGGCTGCCACCGCGGCTCGAACCAGTCGGCTGTGAAGTCGAAGAGGCTGAATATCAGCGTGCAGAGGAGCAAGCTGCAGTAGACGCAGGGCCGTTGCAGGTAGTAGTAGGTGGTGAGGAAGATGGCGATGTAGATCGGGCTGGCGTTGGAGATGAAGAGGAGGATGGGGAGCCAGGAGCGGATGCAGAACATTCTCGGTGTCGCTTATGCTCTCGCTATCGTGTGGTGTTGCTGCTCAGTTGGATGCTTGTGCCGGTTGCTACCGCATGGTCTCCGTTGGCTATTGGTTTGAGGTGCAGCAGGATTCTTGTGAGACCGGGAGGCTCGAGGACTGAAAGCCAAGTGTCTTTGAGCGTGGCAACGAATTGTATTGATGTTATTGCTTACTTGAAGAATACATGTAGGCCGTGGAGGGCATGTGAATGTGCTCGCGTGCCTGCCACCTCAGTAGGTGGGAGTGGTGGCCACCGGGTAGAACTAGGGTGGGGCACTCCCGGACGCCGCACCCGACCAGCAGCCAACTTCACTTTCATGAAGGTTGTCTCCCTCTTTCAGCATCACCACCTGCACCTTCAGCCTCAAGCCAACACGACTATAGCGTGGTGCTGAAGCAGAGGCCGCTCAAATGACATGCATCGACCTTCGTTCCATCCTCTATTTGCAGATATCTGCGGTCAAACTCACTAGATGTCGAACCCTGCGACTTACTGCCGACGTGGGAAGCGACTGTCAGTGTCGGTATCGATAGATCACCATGCCCGGCAGCGCGACCTCCGGATATCTCGCACTCGTGTCTACAGCGCTGATAGAGTGACATTCGATTCGCCACCCCATACTGAAATTCACCGCGCCATACTGGGTGAGGTTTGGAAGCATGTGACCGTACTGCCACTCACCTGACCACATCTTTGCCTCACTCCATCAGACCCTCATATCCTCTCGTACTCCTGCGCCTGCACGTTCACGTATCTCCACCTTTGCAATCCTCCTGCAATGCTTCCAGTCACAGACACTAAACCTACTGCCTCCGTTCTGCGGTGACCTCTGAACGCTACGAGACAACATCAACCAGACAAGCACAATGTCATCCCCGGACGGCGAGTCCGTGGTGCCGGGTAACACGCCTCCTTCAGGGAACGATGACACACCTCCTCCAGGGGCCGATGACAACCTCAGCAAGAAGCGCAAGCGTGAGCACGACGAAGAATCCTCCGAGGATGAGGATGGCCTCTTCGTCCCGGCGGAGGACAGCATGGCTGTGGTGCTCTACGGTTCCAATCTTGACCAGGATGACGATAGCGCGGCCGCAGAAAGTCAAGGGGACTTCAGCGATGACAACGACACCGATGATGAAGCCGGAGACGACGTTGATGAGGGTCAGCACATACACATGGAGTCCAGCGAGTCTTTCCCCGAGTGCGCAATCTACGACGACGACATCCCCGCACTCAAAGAGCTGATGACCAGCGTCCCGAAGAAGATTGTGGACATCTTACTACCGCATGATTGTGACGGCAAGCACGTCAAGACGCATCTGGGCTCTGCCAATTCCCTGATGCAAGTCGTGCCTCCAAAGCGTCTGAAGGTGGCTTTGATTGGAAATGCAGGCGTTGGTGAGTGGACGTTCTACACTCCATAAGACCACGACAGACGACTGACAGGTGACAGGCAAGAGCTCAACCTTCAACGCGGTCGTTGACATACTCAACATGGCCAAATCGGTAAGTGCGATCCTCCACAGATCTGCGGTATCCTGATCAGAGCTAACGCCCAACAGCTGTCCGGTGGGCAATCGTGCACCTGCGTGCCAACGCAGTTCTCTTGCCCGTTTGTAGGCCAGAAGAAGCCTTACGCTGCAATCGTCAAATACTACAGTCTCAATGGCGTGCGCGGATTACTTGCGGAGTACATCACCGACTTCAACACCGACGAATTCGAGCAGGATCCACATTGGGATCAAGAGACGCGTCAGCTGTTTCACAAGCGCGCTGTCAACGCACTCAACACTCTTCAGGTCCTCTTCCGCGACCGCGAGGAGTTCAGTACCCGTGAGGCCGCACGAGAGTATCTGAGACTCAACTACGAAGACAAATCGGTAAATGCGCTGCAAGTCATGGTGAATGCAAGCGTGAAGAAGCTCAGGGGCAAGGACAGTGCGCATGGTCCGGCTACTGAATACCGCGAAGCGCCGACCCGTGGCAAGCTCAGGGAGGCCATCGACCCGTTCATGACGGCGAAGTCGACTGGCAGCGAGTCAGCGCTGTGGCCGCTAGTCAGGACAGTCTGCATCGGTGTTCGGGGCTCGCGTGTTCTAGAGCGCCTGACAATAATTGACTTGCCGGGCATCTCCGACACGAACGAGACGCGAGTGAAGCTGACCAGGGAGTATGTCAAGGCTTGCGATTACATCTGGCTTGTGGCGCCGATCAGCCGAGTCATTGACGACAACGTTACGGCTGATATGGTTTACCGATACGGCAAACCCTTTCGCGGCCGCATCGCCGTCATCTGTACTCACTCTGATGCTGATTCGAAGCGAAACTTGCCAAAGAGTTGCGGGACGAGGGACAAGACGTCCGAGCTTGGTATCAGCTCAATGACGAGTTTAAAGCGCTCAACAATACCATCAAGAAGCTCGAGAGGGAGGCCAAGCATCAGCGGCGCCTCAAGAGACAGACGAAGCAGAAGATGCTCGATACTGTTGACAAGGAGGATCGAGTAGAGGTTTTGAAGGGTGAACTCAAGGGTGTCGACTTGCGGCGCTTCGAGAGCCTGGTTCAAGCCCGCAATGACTGGATCACGGCGCAGTTGCGTATCAACATGGACTGCTACCTTCCTGCAGGCATGACACTACAGGTCCACTGCATCTCGAACTCGCACTACGCCGCTATCAAGGCCGGCCGTTCCATGCGCGGCTTGCGTCTCAGTCCGCATGCCACCGGTGTCCCCGCTCTGCGCGCCTACGCGCTAACGTTGGTTGCTCCGGGGCTACTTTGCAACTTGGAGGAGTATCACAACACCAAGGTAGGCCTACTCCTCAAGAATGCACAACTCTGGGTCAAGACCACGAATGTCGAACGCCGTGCTGAGCTCCTTGACCTCGTATTGCAACCTCTGAACAACCTGCGAGGCCACATCGACGCGCGCTTGGATGCTTTCGAGAAGGGCATCAAGGGCTGTCTCGTGGACGCTCTCCACAGGCAATTTGAGGACAACCAGAAGGTCGCAGCCAAGGCGCTTGATCAGAAGCGTTCGAAGCACGCCGCCACCATCATGGCTTTCATCCGGAAGAACGGCAATCACCAGACCTCGGTATGCCCAAAGGAGTCTTGGAACGAGCATTTCATGCAGGGCGTGACAGTCTTCATAAGTGAGAACTGGGAGGCGTTCGAGAGCAGCAAGGCGCAGATCACAGATCACTTGCGCGACACACTCATCAAGGACATGCGCGGCATCCTCCCTGCTATCGAGGGTATGTGTACTTGCTTTATGTGTGGCACATGCCTTGAAGCTGACGGATGATGTTCAGATGAGCATCCACTTAGTAGCCACGTACTGCCGATGCATCGGCTCCGCGAGCTCGTCAATGTTCAAGTCGGCGCCCTCAACGACCTCTTCCGAGGCAATGCGTACCCATACTCACAAGATCTACGGTATGTGCTTTGTCTTCCACTATCCTGAAGCCGTGCTGACCAGTCCAGCAACATCCAAATCGTCGCTACCCAAGACAGTGACAAGAACTACTTCTCGCGGACCATGAAGCCGATCTACGACAACTGCAAGCTCGACACTGGTCCGTCAACTTCTCCAAACGCTTCACGGCTATGCTGACATTGGCCAGGTGCGGGCATCACCAAGCGCTCCCTCGCGAAGATTGAGGCCCACCTCAGCAAGCCGCAGCGAGAGTCACCGTTCACCCGTGTGGAGCGCGCTCTCACCGCCGCGCTGATCAAGAACGACGCCAAGCACGTCAAGGATGGCGTGGAGAGTATCGAGGGGCTGGCGCGCGACATCTTCACTTCGCTGTACAATGCTTTCGACAGACTGGTTGACAAGACAGTTGAGGATCCCAGGGAGAGGCGGGCAAGGGAGGCGCTGCAGGAGGAGTTGCTCACGCTTGAGGAGTGGTATGAAGAGGCCGGACAGAAGCTGGAGGAGGTCAAGGAGAGGTATACGTGCTAGGTGGGGGCTGGAAAGGGACAGAAAGCGAAGGCGGAAGAGCAGCGGCTCGATCAACCGGCCCATCCGAAACAGCGCGAGCAGGACCCACGGGCAGGGCGACGGCACAAGAGGCAGTGCTGGAGGGTTCCGGGGTGAGCGTGCCACTGGCACAAGTACTCGGAATCCGGAGCTCACCAAATCGAGATCAGCTAAATGATAACAGCTGGGCGGCTCCCCAAATGAGGTTAGCACATCGCGAGACCGACCACTGCAATACTGCCTCAAGAGCATTGCTCTCATTGAATCCTCTTGGTCAACCCAATACGTCCATGCGCTAAGGCAGCATGACTATTTCCTCAAAACCCCACTTCTACAAAAACGCCTTTTCCGTGCCTTGCCCCGGGGGTATCACAATCCTATGCCCAATGCTCATCTCCCCCTATACCTATCGCCCAAACGCCTCAACTGCAGCAGCCGACTCCGCCACGAGGACGGGTACTCCGCCGTCTCGCCCCGCTGCGCCCACATCAGGGACATGATGCACTCGTTCAGCGCCAGGTTGCGCAGCATCCCCGGTAAGGATGCGCCCGAGACGACCTTCTCCTCCGCCGCCGACGAGATGTTCGGGTAGTCCGGCCGCGAGACCACCTGCACGCTGTAGAAGCGGTCGGCCTTGTCCGGGGCGAGGTGCGCGGTGCGCGTCTGCATGAAGCTCGTCCGCGCCGAGGGCGTCACGACGATGTAGACGAGTGTCAATTGACCCGGTAACAGGTTGTACAGCGCCGTAAAGTCCATTTGCCTCCCTGAATTGTTGAAGATGATGTTCACGTGGTCGTTGCCGACGTGCCGCTTCTTGCGCCCGGTGTTCTCGCGCACGTCGTCGCTGTTGGGCATCATGGTCGTGACGTGGAAGACCAGCTCGGTGACCTGGTTGCGCCAGATGATGACGTGCTGTCCGTCGGTGTCGCCCGCGCGGTCCAGTCCTTGCGAGTTGAACTTGGCGCCTTTCAGCGCCTCCAGATCCCCGAGATCCCGCACCATCTCCTTGAAGTCCGACGAGCCGGAGATATTCCGGAACACGCGATCCTCGGTCGTCTGCGCCTCGCCGATGTAGATGACGCCCGCCTTGTG
The DNA here is from genome assembly GCA_033119285.1 of Teratosphaeriaceae sp. CCFEE 6253. Lineage (NCBI taxonomy): Eukaryota > Fungi > Ascomycota > Dothideomycetes > Mycosphaerellales > Teratosphaeriaceae > Teratosphaeriaceae sp. CCFEE 6253. The sequence goes on from JAWDJV010000402.1 coordinate 6,517, forward strand.
CGAGTCCAGGGCGGAGGTCCGGTCCAGCGATTCGATCGCGCGCCGGACCGTGTCATCCTCGGGCAAGGTGATGACTTCGGTCGAGCCCAGCGTGGACGAGGGCTTCGGGATCGAGATGGCGCCGTAGGTGCGCCCGTCGACGTCGTCCGGGATGACGGAGATGTACTCGTCGCCGTCTTCCACGGTGACACGGGCTTGGCCGTGCTGCAAGAGCCGCTGCGTCGTGCCCGATGGTCGTCGAACGGTCACCAGAGACCGACCAGTGCGGAGCGATGTCTTCGTAGACACCAGAAGCATCCCTATGAGTCTGTCACGCTTGACGAGGCGCCCATCAATCGCTGCGAAGACGTCTCCATGGTACCTATAACGCCATTAGCAGCTGCTTGTATCCGCGATGCGTCGCAGGGTTGTTGATTGCCAAGGAGACACTCACCAGTGATCCGAGCCTTCATCCGCATCGACCCGGTCCATCAGGTCTACTGTCACCATGCCCTGATCCTCAATAGTCTCCTTCCCATTCACCTCGTACGTCAAGCAGCCCGTGATATACGGTTTCAGTCCCTCCCGATCCTGCCGCTTCAACGACATATACCAGAACGTAATAACGTGATGCGCAAGCGCATACACGTACCCCGGCAGAGCCTCCTCATTGCGTGACGCCGCGGAGCTCTGCTCGCTATTTGGAGTCCGGCGCCTCTCACTGATCGTCTCGGCCTCCCGCGTGGTCTGGAGGTAGCTGTAGCAGACGGCGAAGATCTTCTTGTAGTCGTGCGGCGTGAAGTTGCGGAACAGCTCCGGCAGGCGCGAGAGGCCGGCCAGGAACTGCAGCACGTGGATGGCGAGGTAGCGCTGCGTGACCATCTTGGACATCTTGTCGATGACGGCGTCCATGTACTTGCTCATCAGCGCCGGGACCTCGTAGCAGCAGATGGTGAGGGCGTGGATGCACTGGGTGCTGACGATGTAGTCGCGCGAGCCCGCCGTGGCGTTGAATACAGCTACGATACGCGTCACGTTCTCCGACGTGAGGGAGCGGTGGTAGCTCATCGACGCGGCCAGGGTCTGCACTAGTCGTGCGACCACGTGGGACTTGCCCAAGCCAGTGTACAGCGGCGGATCCGTCCCGATCCCGTTCTCGATCTTGTCCGCGATGGTGTCCTGCAAGTCCTTGATGAACTCGATCTGGCCTGTGAATAGCGTATGATTGCCCAGCTGGTTCTTGGTCTCGCGGAGGAAATAGCTGTACACCTGCTGTAGTGATAGGGGTGGCCAGGTCAGCAAAACTGTCTAGTTCCAGACTGTCATAGTAATGGGCACTCACCCAAGTAGTCGCATCCGTCCCTCCGTCCAGGAAGACTCCCAGAATCGCGCGTCGCCACTCAGCCAGGTCCGGTGTCGTCAAGAATGTGACGCTTTCGATACACGATGTCGGTCCATCAAGCTCGGTGGGCGCGAAGTACATGGCGCCGGTCACGTCCGCGCGGATGCTGAACAGGAACGCCGCCGCTTCGACTTCAAACCCGGCCGCCGTGCACAGTGCGTCAAAGAGGGGCTGCAACGCGAATTCGGCGCGCGACTCCATCATACTGCACCGGCACATCTTGATCAGCGCTCGGGTGAGCATGCTACGGGCCTGGAACGTCATGGTGGGCTCGATGATGTGACGGGCGTAGGTCCTCGCAACGGCCTTTATGTCCCGATGCTGGACCGGTGTCTCGAGCTGGTGCCTGAGGACGATGTGGTCGAAGAAGACTCTCAGCTCAGAGACGTAGGTCGCGTTGGTGCACAGCAGGAGCATGTCGACGAATTCGGGTAGCTGGGGGGTATCGTCCGAGGTGCAGTGGTGTAAGCGCATTTCGGAAGACAGACTCTGCGTGAGCGGAAGGCCTGCCTGGACGTAGAGCAAGGCGACACGGATCAGGAGGCGTGGCTCGATTGTCGAGATCTTGAGCGCGAGGGTCTGTAGTATTTCTGGTACTGCGGTGTCCGGCGAAGCCTTCAAGCTTGTCGAGACGATCTCCAGCACATACGACCAGAGGGCGATATCTCGTACTTGCTGTAGCGCCGTATCTTGTTCCAGGATGTTCTTCACCAGCCGCAAGATGGCCGCAAGGAAGTCGTCTTGAGTAGTGGCCTCTGCGGCAGAGCGAAGTCGTAGGACGACTTCTGTGACGTTTAGTGGGTTCAGCCCGTACTTCGAGTAGTCCAGTCTCTTTGTGACGAGCATCAGCGAGCCAGCAGTGATCGCGTATTCGTCTTTCGAGACCGTGCCACCGCCGATGGCTTTGATCAACAAGTCGTCGAGCTGAGGCCCCAGGTGTGATTTGAGCAAGTTCACCGTCACAGTCCAGGTGAACTCGGCGACTTTCTTCGTCTTGTGGGCGCGAGACGTACGGTAGGAAGCCTGGGCAAGGAACTGCGCCGTCGAGAACAGGCAGTCGGCAGGTATGAATGCGAAGGTCGAGACGGTGTCGAGGAGGGTCAAGGTGGCGTAGATCGCTGCCGACGACGTTGAGATCCCAGCCACATGGAGGGCAACCTCGAGCAGCTCACTCAGAGGCGCCGGTGCAAACCACTTCGCGTTGTATCGGAGGGAAGCGGCTGCTCGCAGGAGCGCTATCTCGAGGCTCTCGGATCGTATCGCCGCTCGACCGTGCGGCGCGGGAGCCTGGAGGGGGTCGCGGCGGTCCGGGGAGCGGAATGACTCGAGGTCGGCGATGTGCTGTTCGCAGATCGTTGCTTCGTGCGGCGCGATGTCGCGGCCGGTGGTCGCCTCCTGGCTGTGGGAGGCCCCCATGCTGCTGTAGTCGTTGGCGCGGCTGTCGACGATGGAGTGCTTGCCGGCGAGACTGTGAAAATCAGTCAAGCCCAAGTGAAGTTGTAGCTCACCATTGTGGTAGCCTCAGGGTTGCTCGTGGTCGATATGCAGGGTAGACTTGGGGAGGTCTGATCCATATCTCCCGAGTTCGACTCCGGCACGGTGCAAAGGCGACGATCGTGACTGGAACGCTTGGATCACAGGCCCTCGTAGAGAGCACGGAAGATGGAAAGGATACACACCTTGACGATGCCATCGACGGCGAGCCATCGGAATGGCTGGAGGCAGGCCGTCGCTCCATCGAAGCCGAGCCATCTTCCTCGTCCATGTACACTCGGAAAAGCACAACAACGAAGGGGATAGTGATGTGCGATCCTCAGCGAGCATAACGACTGTAGAAGGCCTGCTCAAGGCGAGTACTGTGCGTCCTCCTCCATCGTGTCCGGGCGTGGAGCCTCGCAAGTGGTCTCGCTATGCCCCACGCAGGTCCGTTATGATGGCGTCCGACATGTATATGATCGCAGCCGCGGGACGCGATGAAGTCCTTGTACCGCGACTATGCGCAAGGTGTCTGTGTGCAGGGAAAAAGAAATGCTTGTGCAGAGCAGACGTCGAGAATTCCCACAATCCACTCGTCAAGCCCGATGGCACCCGCTCGCGAGTGGGGAGAGGGCACGGCCGTGGGTGGGTGGGTGGGGGGTTTTCAATGCGCAATTTTTGTTCCAAAACCCTCCATGTATTCATCGGCGATTAAAAAACCAGCCATTTGCTGCCGGATCTCGTCGCCGCCGCTGGGGCGCTCGAAAGCTCTCTACTGCAACACAATAATCATGGGTCAACGAGGATTCGACATGTGAACTTTGGCGAAGGGTGTCTCTGGGCAATGGCGACGACTTGGCGAACACGCAGTACAAAAGCTCCGCATTGCACAATTGATGGCAGCGTCTCATGACGATGAACCGGCGACCTTGGGCGATGCGGACATCGACCAGCCATGGCACCTTCACAAATGTCGGAGAGAAGAGTACTCGCTGAGCGCGATCGATGGCACGTGGCCGTGTAGAATCACGACCGCCATCTCCTCGCCGAACATCTCCCACTGCAATGGGACTCGAAGGCAGCCCGGCAATAGTGGACCCCGTAAGCTCTGCAGACCGTCATGGCGTGACGGATGAACCGACCTCGCTGGTCTGAACGCCATGGAGTTGGCGAGCGAGAGCAGCAGGACGACTGCGCTCGCATTGGTGGACAGTCCCCGGCACGATGGAGGCACGTACGTGGCGCATGAACTCGCTCAATGCTGCTAAACCCGCTCCTTCGGAAACATACAGTGGGTGAGAGCGCCGTGATCCAATCAGTGGCTGGGTAGTCTGCCTCTGGGTGATCACAACGACGGCAGATCGCGTCGGTCCCCAACTCACTGTAGCTCCCTGTGATCTCAAGGTCCCGACGCCGATGAGTCTCTGCAGCGACGCAGCATTCGGGGGGTCGATGGCATTGCGGAAACACGAAGCTGGCTGGCGTGTGGCGCCACTGCGCGGTCATCTGGGTGTGTAATCAATATGTCCAACGTTGCAATTCAGTGGCATTGAACACGCCCGAGAAGCAGGCAATGCGATTGTGGTGCGGCTGGAGGTCGAGGCCCGCAGCGGCAGCAAATGTCGATGCTACGCAGCGCTGTGACGATTGGCAAGGACCACACGTGCACGGTCGGATGGTCATGTTGCTGCGCGATCCGTGGCCTACTGCTCTTCCAATCCTGCCGAACATGTTTGCGGCTTAGGAAAGTGGTTCTGAGCCGATGACCGGCGATGAAGCTCCCAGAAGCTTGAGGTGTGGTCTTGAGAGTCTCCGTCAGGACAGGACTCATTGCTCACGGCCGGCGACCTGTCTGCCCCGTTCCACATGTGCTTCCGTCGTGTACGCGTCGCCGAAGCGCGGATTTACGGCGCGACGCGCGACAACGCAGTGCCATCAGCGCTGGGAAGTCTGGTGGACTATGACGCTGGGCAAGGGAGGTCTATGATATTGTGTGCCACCGTTACGCCGTCTCTGCTCTTTCGCCGCCGTCGAATGTGTCTCACCGAATTTGAGAGAGTTCGTCTTTGGGCGTAGAGTCGGAGTCGTAGGAACTGCGACAGGGTGTCGAGCCTGTACTTCCAGTCTGTGTTGTGATGCCCGCCAATCCAGCGCCATCCATCGGGATGAGACCCGATGGGCTGCAACGCCGGGCAGAGAGGACTACCTGATCATCACAATGTCTATGTCGCCGATTCCATTGCCGCTCTTACAGTGTTGTGGGAGGTGTTCGCGTCGCTAGCGCTCTGGTCTGCCACGCAGCACCCGGCACCGCCGTGCCATCGACAGCGCAAGGTGTGGTTATTCGTAGATTTAGGCAGGTACGTCGAACTGACACTCATGATGTTGTATGCTTGGGGATCCAACTGTGCTCTTCCATCGCCGTCGATCATGATATGGTTCGAGCATCGCAAGGGATGTCGCTGTTGGAGTGCGCGGGGGGGGAAACCCGATGCGTCTACCAGAACCCCGTAGAGCTGTTATTCAATACGCGCCCCACGGGCGGAGTCGCGGTCCGTAAGACGCGTGGGTTCCTGCAGTAGAGCAGCCGCGTCGCATGGGAGTGGAGTTTCCCTTGGCGAGTACTGTGACTTCCACTCTTGGCGACGGCCATACCACTGTCCATCCACGTACGGTGTCGCGCCCATGGACCGCTTCTCGCCGGTCGCCCCGGCGAGGGTGCGCGTACAGGTTCTCCCCGTGGGTAAGATTGAACGCAATCGCTTCAATGGAGTCCTGAAGGCGCTGGCCAAGCACGCCGCCATAGTCAAGCTCGCGGACATTGAGACGCTTGATGGGGAGCAAGATGCGCTGTCGCCGACGCGATACCCACAAGGCTCACTCCTCTTCAGCTATGCCACGTTCCCCCCCAGTGCTAATGAGCAGCAACTACCGCCCTTTGAGCTATTCCGCGAACCACAGCTAGTGCTAGGCATTGTAGGGGCCCTCAATGGCGATCAAGAGGAGGACCGACGGAAAGAGCTCGCAAAGGCGACGGAACACCTGCGAGAGCACTACCCTCGCGTGATCCATCGCCATATGATCCTGTTGCCCGAAGCGGAGGGAGGAACAGCGGCGGATATGGACAATATAACGCGTGTCGCCAAGTCGGACGACGACGAGAGTGGCCTGGCCCTCCGCGACGCCATGAGCGAAGTCGCCGGCGAGTTCCTCGCCGATCTCAGCATCTATGCCAAGGCCACGCAAGCTTCGCCCACCATCCCGACCCCCGGCCAGAAATCCAGCCATCGACAGCGCGCTTGGTCTGTTCGCAGCGACGACGACAGCAACAGCAAGACCAATTCCGGCTACGCCACACCCACACAGACCACTGAGCTCAGCAGTCCCGTCGGCGACGAAGCATCCAGACCCCCATCGCGCAACGTGCGTTCACCACCGCCGCCTCAACCCCCCACCTCATTTGACCAAATCCGCTCCGCCAACACCGCGCCAATGGCGAGAACAGACAGTAGAACAAGCCGGCCGGGGAGTCGTGATCGTTCGTCGGCCAATGGCTTCGGCGCCGGCGGATCACAGCACAAAGCCAGAGACAGAGGCAAGGCGCGTGTCGGTATCGTCCTGGGCCACATCTACATGATGGCAGGCCAGTGGCACGAAGCCCTTCGCATCATGACTGAACACACCAACACCGCACGCAAGCTTTCGGACGGCGTATGGCACGCCAAGGGCCTCGAGGGCATCGTCGTCAGCATGCTCCTCCTGTCGTGGGCCGGCTTGGAGTTCAGCATCCCGTCCATCTGCTACCCCGTCGCCGAACGCAGTCACTCCGCTCACGTCCAGAAGCTGTCCGTCAACCTGCCTTCAGACTTCCGCCCAGCGGATGCCGCGCACCAAGCCTCAGTTCGTCGCCTGTCTACCTCATTGCCCGATTTACTCAAGCAGATCCTGAGCCTGTACGACGCCGGAGAAGGCTCACTCGAGCTACCAATACTCATGCTCTGCGAAGCCAAGATCCGCTTCTGCAACCTCATGGCGGCCCTATACCACTCCAGCAACGAGCTCGGCGGGCGCACGCTCACCGCCATCGTCACCAACAGCTGGCAAGGCGTCACCAAGAAGGCCCCCGGATCAGGCCCGTCGGGCTCACTGACCAAGCCCGCCATCGCCGCCATCGCCAACGAGGTCCAGCAGGCCGACGTGGAGGCTCTCGCCGTCGCAGACCACATCGCGCTGCTGACGGGGCTCCACAACGTCTACGACCTGCTGGACATGGAGCGCAAGAGAGCGGCGACGCTCAAGGACACGATGGCGGCGCTGACCGCCGGGCTCTCCTTGGCGCGGAAGCTCACCGCCGCCGAGGCGGGCATCCACCCGGCCGCGGCGCTCTCGGTGGAGACCAGCGCGGAGGCGGTCATGGCCATCGTCGCCGACGGGGCCGGTGTCAGTGACGTGTTGGCGAGGGCCGCACGCACGTACGGCATCGATCTCGTCGGTGCAGGGTGTGGCAGCGGTGTGGCGGCTCCGGCCTTGGTGGGCTTCGGCAACGAAGCCCTCAAGGCGGAGTTGCTCACGGCTGTCATGGCCTTCTGTGAGGCATCTCCGGATCCTGACGGGGTGGTGCGGGCCGCGACGACGCTGCTCCGGTGTGTGACGACGCCGGCGACGGTGGAGAGGGGGCCGGGGGGGGCCGTCATGGCCGCGCCCAGAGACGTGCAGATCCGTCTCACCACCACCATCTCGCGCGCCGTGGCGGTCTCGCGGCACCTGGGCCTGCCGGGCGTCGAGGCGCAGTTCTGGGACGACTTCCTCGTGCGCGGCCTCGCCCTCCCTCGTCCGGACCTGGCACACGCCCTCTTCCCGCACGATCTGCCCGGGCAGGAAGGCCGGACGGTGAAGAAGCCGGCGGTCAACAACCCGCTGCTCTACGACCCCAACGCGGGCCGCAGCGTCGAGGCCGTGCAGGACCGGCGCCTCTTCGTCCGCAACGAGACGCAGCACTGCGCCGTGCTGCTGCAGAACCCCCTCGACGTAGCGATCGAGGTCGAGTCCGTCCAGCTCATTGTCGAAGGGCACGACAGCATGCAGATGATCACCAAGAACTTCGAGGCCACGACGCTGGGCGCGATGACGGTGCACCCGGTCTTCTTCGACGTGTTCCCGTCCACGATCGGCGATTTCAGCATCGTCGGCTGCCGCATCAAGATTGCGAACTGCGGCGAGCGGGACTTCATGATCTATCCCGAAGGCCGGCCCGCAGCACCCGGCCCGGAGCTCGTCAAGCGCCAAGGCCAGAACGCACGAACCGGTGACGACGAGACCGCGCCGCGAGCGCAGGCCCTGCGCATGTCCATCCCGGCTACCGCAGCCATGACCGTCCCCTTCCTCGAGCTCGAGTACACCTCGGCGCCCGAGCAGCGCCTCATGCTCCTCAACGGCGAGATGCAGACCGTGAACATCGTCCTGCGCAACACGAGCAAAGTGCCCGCGCACATCTTCGACGTGCGCGACGACGAGTGCAACATATTCCTGACCGACCCCGGCACCTTCCTAACCGAGAACGACACCTCTGCCACCCTAGACGAGCCGGTCGGATTCTGCGTGGTGCCGCCGGGCGAAACCGTGCTCTTCAGTTGCGACGTCGTGGGGCACGCGGGCGTCGCGCGCGCCGACTGCGACGTGCACTACCGCGTGGCGCACTTCGGCGGCTACGACGCGTACTCCCGCCTCTGCCGCGTGCCCTTCACCACCACCGTGCTCCCCTGCCTGCGGCTCAGCGAGCCGGACTTCTTCAATGTGGACAATCACCGCTTCACGCTGTCCTTTGACATCACGAACGCGTGGCGCGCGTCCCTGGGTGTCAGCATCATGCTGCGCTACCCGCCTGGCGAGCTCAAGAGGGTGTTCGGTGTGGAGGAGGAGGAGCTGCTGGTTGTTGTGCCGCCGCTGGGCGCGACGACGCGGGTCAGCATCGACATCTACCGCTTGCTGTTCTTGTGGGACGGGCAGAAGTGCGATACGCCGGAGGAGGTGTGGGGGCTGTTGTGGAAGAGGGTGGTCGTGGTCTGGGACGAGTGGGACGGGGGGAGCCGGTCGGGGAGGGCGAACTTTCGGGACTTGGCGGTGACGAGGGAGATGCTTGAGGTTGCGATGGGGCGGGTTTAGGACTACGAATTAGAGGGTCTGGGGGTAACCTGGGGGTGTTCTCTGCGGCATAGCGTCGGGGATGGCGCCGGTATTTGAATGGGTATGGGGTGATAGCGTGGTGAAGTGCGCCTGAGGGCTGCACAGTAGCTGTATTCATGATTTCTGCACAAGGCCCTCTGACTGCGGCTTGGCGCGCGTGAATTTATGAGCTTCACCGAGCATGGGATCGAATCCTTCGACTTCTTTGTCGAAACACGCCGAGCGACGCCAAGACTCGATCATCGCTTACCTCGTTGGTGAATGCCAACACCCGGGACTGGAGACGGGGGCCACGCATCTCTGCAGAAGGATGGCCATGGCAGAAGGACTGGCGAGCACTGTCGCAGCATGGGTACCACGCGAGAATGCAGAGAGGCTGACGCTACGGCTGCCGTTGCAATAGCGCTCTCTGCATTACTGGATCACTATGCTGCACAGGCATGACTTGACGCGGTTATCGTGGGCATGCTGTCATGAGCGAGGTCTCTGTTGCCCGTGACAGCATTTCCGCGACGGGAGAGCATGACGATGCCACGGCGAGGAGTGGCGTGAGTATCCAGGCAATAGGGATTATGGGGGAGATGGCACAGCACAGGTTTCGTACTTCCTCCGGCGATGCAGCCCACGACAAGCGGCCCTCGCTGTTAGTGACTCCAGGGTGCCTTGTGCGCACCAGGGCGGTATCGAGTCTAGGCCTGACCCGGTCATGCTGCCAGTCAACTCCAGATCTGCTAGGCAATGGCACGGCCCACCAGACTCGGACTGGCCCTCGTGCCCTCAATACTCGAGGTAAGTGCTATGCAGCGACTAGGATACTGCCCTGGCTCACCGTACACACTGGCCGCGTGGACAGCCCGGCCCGGTTCAACAATGGGAACGTCCTTGCCGGGGTTGAGTACCTCCGCCTACGACATGTACCCAAGGCGAGAAATGATGCCGTGTCGCTGGCATGTCAGTCAAACATCCGCAGTCTTTTATCTGGCAACTTAGCCCTGATCTCACCCAACATATGATCCGCAGACCTTCCCGAGCCAAAGATACTCACCCTCGTGATGGCCAATGCGCCACCGAAGAAGGGCAGCGGCAAAAGCGCTCGAAAGACCGACAAGATCAAACGATTGCCGGCCCGCAGGCGGGCGCCCAACGGCAATCAAAGACACACAGCAGCAGCGGGCGTCAGACGGGGCAATAAGGTAGCGAAGCTGCTGAAAGGACGCTATGCAACTCGAAGCTGTTGCACTGATAGTATAGCAAGAATTGCACAACTGCGAGGCTCGATCTCTTCTCCGACGATCAAACTGCTACAAGCTGGCACGAGCTACCGTAGGCCCTGCGGGTCCGTTGTAGATGAGCGAAGCCTATTCCAGACGCATGGTGGTCCCATTTTGCGAGCGATCGGATGGGAGAAGGACCACGGAGACGATGGGGGTGTGGTAGACTGCGACTGCCTGTCTTCTGAGATCCTGCCAGGTGGTGGTGGGCAGGATTGCTCTGGAGCAAAGGCACGTGTGGGCATGTATCGATGTGGAGGCGATTGCCAAGATGACTGCGACCCATGTATTCATACTCTCACAGCCCCTTATCTGGATCTATGGTCACCTTACTCAGATTCTATTCCCGCCGCCTCACAGTGGCTAGCTCGCCTTTGCTCTAGAACACACTCGCCACCATGGAAGGCTTCGACATCTTCTGCACCCCCACCCCCCTGATCGCTGTGATCGCCGCGATCGCCTACGGAGTGGAGACAGATGAACGAGCGAGCGAGCGAGCATGCAGACGGATCCTGGAGCAGCCGCCGGCAACCTCAGCAGAGCTCCACTGCGTCCCCGACCTCCTGGGTGAATGAATGGCGCTTCGCACAGCCTCACCTCTCACACATGGCACGCTAATCGGCGGCGCTGATGGTTACATCGTAATGCGGCAAGGCCTTCTCTGAGGAGTGGCATTCTGGACTGCGTGTGCCTTGGGACGGGTCGCGGAAGTTTCGCTAAAGTCGTCTCATGTGGCCAAGGAGGTATTTCTCAGATACGGGAGCGGAGAGCAGTTGTCTGGCGTGTACAGCGCCCCCTGGACTATCCTGGAGCAAAGCGGCGATGGCTCCTATCGAAATAGCGGTGGCGTAGCTCTCACTGTTGGGTTGGTTTTGGTCG
>JAWDJV010000403.1:0-17645 GCA_033119285.1 Teratosphaeriaceae sp. CCFEE 6253
GGGCGTGGTCGACGAAGTAGCGCTGGCAGGACTGGTAGGCGGGGTGCCACTCGAGGATGTCGAAGTTGGGGTCGCCCATCATGGGCGGGAGGTTCTGGTCCGGCGGGCCGTTGGCGTCCATCATTGACGGCAGACGTGGGCCGTGGCCGTTGGTGGGTGGGTAGTCGTTGTACACGTTGTTGGGTTGCCAGGCGTGAGCCATTGCGGTGCCTGTTTCCAGCTCCTCGGTCTATGACGGTCACGATATGCTCGAAGCCTGTTTGAAGCAGGCGGGGAGGAGGGGAGCTGAGGGAGGAGGGGGCGGAGAGATGGAAGAGGTTACGATGCTTGACATCCTACCTCTTTCCCCTGCCGCCGGTGTCTTGGGTGGCAAACGGGACTGCCGGAGCTGATGCGCTTCCGTGCCATGCCCTTGCCGTCGAGATGTCGGCGGAGTCCAGATCGTCGGCAGCCAAGACCCTGCGTGCAGGTTCTTCGGCATCGACGAGCTTTATCAGTGCCAACAAAATTCTACCCTACAGTCGCAAGTATCGACTGATTGACGGAGTACGTAGTAGTAAGGACGGGCCCTCAACCGAGAGCGTACGATCAACAAACGAGTAGGTGCAATCCTACCGTATACGTCATGTGTATGGCATTACGGTACATTACATGTAGTGACAGCTTCTCCTACGACTGCCTCTCCTTCATCCTCAGACTTACACAGACAGCTGTATGCTGCGAATCATGGCAGACCAATCCTTCTCCCTCACCAGCCGGATTCCCCTCAACAATGGCCTCTCCATGCCACGAATCCACCTCGGCGTCTACCTTATGAACGGCTCCGAGGCCTCCTCCGCCGTCCAGCACGCCCTAGAAGCCGGCTACCGCGCAGTGGACTCCGCGCAGATGTACCGCAATGAGAAGCAAGTCGGGAAATCCGTCCTCGATTTCCTCAAAGCGCACCCGGAAGTCAAGAGGGAGGACATCCACTACACTACCAAGCTCGCAAGCAACAGCGACTACAACCGCGCTCGACGCAGCATCACCCAGAGCGTGAAGGAGTGCGGGCTAGGGTACATCGACCTCTTCCTCCTGCACTCGCCCTATGGCGGCAAGCAAGCCCGCCTAGATAGCTGGCGCGCAGTCGAGGACGCGATCCGCGCAGGCGAGGTCAAGACCGGCGGCGTCTCGAACTATGGCGAAAAGCACCTCGACGAACTTTTCGCCTCGCACCCCCAAGTCAAGCCTGCGGTGAACCAGATCGAAGTCCACCCCTTCAACACCCGCACGGCCCTCACGGCCTACTGCCAGCAGCACGATATCGTGGTGGAGGCCTATGCGCCGCTGGCACGAGCATTGCGGATGAAGCACCCGGTGATCGTGGAGTTGGCGTCGAAGTACGGGTGCACGGCCGGGCAGCTGATGGTGCGGTGGTCTTTGCAGAAGGGGTATGTACCGTTGCCGAAGAGTGTGCGGCGGGAGCGAATCGTGGAGAATGGGGGCGTGGGAGGGTTTGCGATTAGCCAGGGGGATGTGAACAGGATGGGGGCGTTGGACGAGTATCTAGTGACGGATTGGGACCCCGTGGATGCGGATTGATCCATCGCAATCGGTGCTTGTTCGTGTGCTCGTCTGTGGCACACTGCTCAGGACGAATAATGGCCGAGGTTCGCGAAGAAAGTTTCTACTCCCGCGTGGAGAGACATCCAAACCGCTGATAGTCGCTCGATCACATCGAGTAACAGCCGCAACGAGTGGCCCGCACGGCGCCGCGGCGATCGCTTATCGGCGCGCCGCTCCCCGCATCGGCCCGCCCTGCCACACCTTGCCCCGCCGACCTCATCAATGTCGGAGCTGATCAGCAAAGGAAATGCAGACACGCATGTGTCGCGATAAGAACCGCGAGGCTGCGCGGCGATCCGACGGTGCATGAAGTAGGTAGGAGTATGTATACCTTTCTTATTCCCACGTCGGCCTGAACACACTCACACCCACCCACACCCCCATCCTCCTCCCCCGTCTCAACATCATGGCCTACCAAACGGACCAAAAGCATGACTACCACTCCTCCTCCTCCGCCTCCCCCGCCGAAATCGGCTACACCTCCGCGATCCCCAAACGCCGCTTCGGCGGCGGCTTCCACCTGGCCGTCGACCAGGAGCCCTCGAGTTTTGCCGCGACGCCCAACGCCTCGAATGCGGACTTCGACCCCATCCCGCCGTCCAAGCGCACCTGGGGAACGCTGGCGTATGCCGCGTACTGGATGGCGGACGGCTGGGCGGTGTCGAATTGGGAGGTCGCGTCGTCGATGATCAATGGCGGGTTGAATTGGCGGATGGCGATTGGGGCATTGGTGCTGGGGAACGCGGTCATGGGCGGGGTGATTACGATTAATGGGCGGATTGGGGCTACGGTGAGTTTTCGAGTCATCGCTTTGGGGGAGGGGAAAAGTGGAAGCCGAGAGCTGACTTGGGTGTGTGGGTATAGTTGCATACGCCGTTCCCGGTTCTAGCGCGCGTGCCGTTTGGATACTACTTCAGTTACTTCGTAGTGGCTTCGCGGTGCGCACTGGCTATCATCTGGCTCGGGTAAGTCCTTGATCCACCTGCGCTCCTCGGCGACGTGCTGACAGGCTCCCAGCGTGCAAACAGTGACCGGCGGGCAATGCATGGCCGTCCTCCTCACCGCCATCTGGCCGCAGTTCGTCCGCATCCCCAACACCATCGCCGCGGACCAAGGAATTAAGACGTCCGGGATGTGCGGTTTCGTGCTCTACTTCCTCTTGCAGCTGCCCTTCCTCTGCATCCCCTACACCAAAGTCCAGTACTTCTTCATGTTTAAGTCCATCATCGCGCCGATCGTGTTCCTGGCCGTCTTCGGCTCGACGCTGCATAAGGCTGGCGGGACGATTAGCCACAGCAAGGTCATCACGGGAGCGGCGACGGCGACGGGGTCTAAGCTGGTTTGGTCGTTCTTCTCCAGTAAGCCGTGATCTACCGTGAGTGCTGCTGCTGCACTACTGACAGATGGAAAGACCTCAACTCGGTGCTTGGGAACTACGCTACTCTGGGTCTGAATATTGCCGACTTCGCGAGATACGCAAAGAAGCCGCGCGATCAGAACATCCAGGCCATAGTGATCCCCGTCATCTTCAGTAAGCCTCCCTCTCCCCACGAGCGTCTCGCCACGATTCGCACTACTAACGTCCCTTCCAGCCATCGTCGGTCTCCTCGGCATCTTCACTGCCGCGGCGGCGCAAGAGGCCTACGGCGAGGTCATCTGGAACCCCATCGTCATCATCGAGGACTGGAGCAGCTCCGGCTCGCACGGCGGCCGCGCCGCGTCCGCCTTTGGCGCCATCGGCCTGCTGATCGTCACGCTGGGGATCAACATCTCGGCCAACTCCATCAGCGCCGCCAACGACCTCGTCAGCTTCTGCCCCAAGTACATCAACATCCGCCGCGGGCAGCTGCTCGCGGCCTTCATCGGCGCGTGGGCGTGTGTGCCGTGGAAGATCCTCGCCTCGTCCCAGCGGTTTCTGGCGTTCTTGGGTGGCTATACCATCTTCCTGGGCCCTATGACGGGCATCCTCATGACGGAGTAAGTGCCAGCCGCTCGAGTCTTCCCAAGGCAATGTGTCAGACATCAAGACCCGAGACTGACTCGCTCACAGCTACTACATCACCCGCCGCAAGAATGTGTCCGTTCCCGACATGTACAACTTCCAGGGCATCTACCGCTACTCCGCGCGCTACGGCACCAACTGGCGCTCCGCCGTCGCGCTCATCCTGGGCTCCGCGCCCCCGCTCCCGGGCTTCATCAGCAGCATCGTCACGTCGCAGCAGACGATTCCCAAGCCGATCGTCGCGCCGGGTGGGCAGCACCTGTGAGTACTTCAAGATCTCCGTCGTTGCAATAGCGAGCAAGCAAGCTGACTCGAGAATAGTTTCGCCATTGGGTACATATACTCTTTCGTCGCGGCGAGTCTGTTCTACTACGCCTTGATGCGCTTCTTCCCTCACCATGAGAGTAAGATGGACTATGCCATCACCGGGGAGGATGTGATTGTGGCGAACGACGAGCGGAAGTACCGCGAAAGTATTGGCTAGACGGGTTCGACTCGTGCGGGTTGGTGCGGTGGCGGCATGTATGAATGATGATGACCACGCAAGGGACTGTTGTCGGCGATCGAGCGACGGGGCGTTCTTGAACATCAAGTGCACTGAAAAGCATGGGCCGTAGATTTGCTCGTTTCCTTCGGCCTGACTTGTGCCCTATATATGGGCCGGATCTGGCTGGTGTCACTGTCAAGATCCCGAGGAAGAGTGTTCGAGTATCAGCCATGTGATTCCTACACGCACCCTATGCTGCTGCATACACGTCGCTGTGATGTTATCGAGTGCGCTGCTTACCTCCTCCTTCGCCGAGACTATTTGGGAAGCCTTGGCGCGTGTCGGCGCCTCAGGATGGTGCAGGTGCGTTCCAGGTTGGACCTCACTACGTCGCAGGCCACCTCCTTCCTTCCCGCATTCACTGGAGCAGGCCATTGTTGTGGCGGGTGGTTGGGGTGTGCTGACATTGAGCCGTGAATGCTTGATCACCGCAACGCATTCGTGCATCATTTCCTGTGCATCGCGCATACTAGAACTGTAGAACTGGTCGGGGTAGCTGACAGCAATGGAAACGAAGCCTGGGGAGCTCTGAACGATCTACCAGATATACAACCGCCCTCGATACAGTCTACACGACATTGATCCGGAACGTCTAGCCGTCATGCCATGGGAAGAGGGGCCACTGGAACGATGGCGACTCGCCATCAACAACGCGCTTCTGAGGCGCGTCTCTGCCGATCAGCTCAAGAGTCCACTCCGCGAACTAATGCTTAGGCATGCGCTGCCTGGCGAAGCAATCGCTCGCATGCTCCTAAGTTTTCGGGCCGGCAGACAGGGCTCCGATGATCCTCTGCTGTTCACTTACGCCCGCCTCTTCCTTAGCGAGGGCCTTGTGAGCACCGGCGACATGCTGCTAGCTCTACTATCGACCTCGAAGCTTGTGGGAGATGAGACGGCCAGCCAATCCAAGGGAGACACGTCGGGCTTTCCGTCCTGCGAGGAGCGCATTTTCTTGCTCCTGTTCGAACTGCACCAGGCGGGCTCGCTGCCCGCCCTCGGCGCTCGCATGCACCGGACGACATTCGCGCTGACCCGCTGGCTGAACGTCGTCTACCAGCGGGAATACAACCCGCATCTGGAGAGCGTCGGTCTGCACACCCTGGACGAGCTGACCTACGGCGCCTATGAGGCGCTGGCTGCGCTCACGGTGTCCATCTTCGGCCACCAAGGCTACCGCGCCGTAGCCAATCGGCCGTGGTGGCTGAAACGTCGACCGATGATTGTGCGGGAGATGCTGAACTACGACATGCACGTGCTGCAGTATATGGGCTCGCAATGGCATGGCCGGCTGCAGGCGCTGGCGAGAGCCCCGCCGTTCGTCGAGCTGGGACCAGATGGCCGTCCCATCTTCACGCAGGGGGATATACTGGTGGCTCTTACCTCGCAGGGTGAGGTCAAAGCTGCGCATACTCGTGCCGGCCTTTACATCTGGCTCTGTGCGTGTCTGTGCGGCAGGCCCATGACGGACGATCTCAGTATGCTGGGCTACCTTCAAACACGGTACAATGGTGACAATCAGATGCTCACGGTGCAACTCTTACACGCCTGCTTCGACGTCCTCACCGGCGCACTCCTTCACGACGACCATGCGCACGATGTCCGGATAATCCGCTCTTTCATCTGCAACAAGGTGCCGCTGCTGCTCGCCACACTGGGCTCGTTCATGGGTCAGGTGCTACTGGAGACGTGCATCCAGACGGCTTTTTTGTCAGTCATCATGGATCCGATACCGCCCATCACCGCAGGCTCACAGGAAGCGACCGAAACGCTGAAGCGCACGAGATTTGAATTCCTGCACGCATGTGCAGTCCACGGAGTGGTCTCCGAGGGCGCAGTCGTGTCGGTCTTGCAAGAACCTCCATCGGGTCTGCAGAAGGTGACGAAGTACAAGAAGGAGAGCTTGCTCAGCCAGTGCATGAACAATATTGGACGACTGGAAGGACTCACCGCCGAGTTGCAGGGCATGCAAGGCAATGCCGGCGCCATCTGCTTGTGCATCGTGGATCTCATTGGCGGCCTCTGTGCGAACAAGGACACGATGACTCTCAAGAGCGCATGCAACATCCTTCTCAAGCGCATCAGCAACATGGATATCATCATGCAGTATACTCAGCCTGCTGTCCTGCTCGTCCCGTTGTGTATGCTGCTGAAGGACTGGGTTCACGATCCAGACCAAAGCGAGTTCACACCAGCATACGAAGAGTTCGCGTCGGTGCTCCTCTTCACTCTGGCTGTCCTCCACCGCTACGGTCTGACTTCGGAAGACCTCGGACTCGCTGGAATCGACTTGTTCGTCTTCGAGATCTTGGGTGAGACCTCGACAAGTACTGCACCCTCGGAGCTCAGCCAAGAACAGCATGAGCAACTGGGGAGGTGGATAGAGGGCCTTTTCGCCACCGATGATCAAGGCGAGACTAGCGGGATCAGCGACGATGTCATGCGACAGTGCCCACCTCAGGCCTTCTACAAGCTCGTGCCTGCTCTATTCGAGCAGAGCGTGATGGCTTGCAAGTCGAGTCAGCTCACTGTGAGCACATTCAAAAGTGGGCTGGAACTACTCCTGGAGCCCTTCTTGTTGCCGTCTCTTGTGGGAGGCTTGCGTTGGTTGATCGGGCATTCGTGGGAGGATCACAATGACATGGACATCCTGCTGCAGGTCTTGGACAAACTGCTGAAGCCTTCGAGCAGCTCCTCGGAGACGCAGGCCATGCACCGCGCTGTCCTGGGGATCATTGCAGAGCCTCTGGAGCAGTCATTGCAGGATCTCCTGCGCAGACGACCCGACAGACCTATCGTGGGTGTCATGATAACATCGCTGCGGAAGCTCTCTGACTCCACCAGAGTCACGCTGAGCAAGAAGCCCGCCATGGACGAAGCGGCCGGCGGTGGAGACATCGCAGGCCACATGCGCGGCTCCGTGGAGGCACTGGTGTTGTGGGCCGCCAACGTGACGCCGACTCCTCCGCCACCATACCGGCATATCAATATCTTGGCGGCTTGCCAGATGCTCGGTCCCGAACGAGCCATCAAGGCGTTGTTAGCTGAGATACAGGCTGCTGCGGATCCTACTCCGGGCATCGTGCTGGACGTCTGTACTGCCATACTGTGTGCTCCGGGGTCCGCGACGGAGTCTCTACGACACCAGCTCGCTATACAGGTAGCGGATACACGGACGCTTCTTGAAGGCTCGATCAGCGAGGCACTGGCACTCGTCGAGCTGCACCGCAACGTCGAGTCCCAGATGGTCGTGCACCAAATGGTCCTCCCGCTGGTAGCCCCTCCGCAGCAGTCTGCCGACCAGATGATGCAGGAGCTTGGCCTGGCGACCGGCACGGAAGGCCAGCCGGTCGACAACGCCGCCCAGGGACTGCAGATCACCGACGCCGACCTTGACGCGGCACTAGAGCAGCAGCCGATGGCCTTGCTGGAGCCCGTCGCTGGCGATCTGACGGGACTCCAGCCCGAGCAGATGCAGCTCGACCCGGCGCAGGACTTCTTTGGTGGGATGGACATGGACCTGGATCAGCAAGCGCTCCAGACGCAGCAGATGGCGCCGCAACCCAATGCGATGTCCGCTGGAGTCAATGCGGAAGATGACATCTTCGCGGGCCTCGATATGGGTGGCGGCGGCATGGACGATCTGGTGGACGATGACTTTGACTTCGGGTAGGACCCGTTTCTGCAGGGCTGGGAACAGGATGCAATATTGTGGTTGCGCTATTCGTCCTACTGATAGAGAGCGTGTCAAGCCGATTTGAGCGAGGTCAAGCAGGCGCATTGTACTTGCCCCTCGGCGAAGGACCCAAACACAAGGCGGGGTTAGCTGTAGAGCTGCAAAGGAACATCCTGCACCATTCGATCCACCACCGATCCGAGGCTTCGCGGACATCACTTCAGTATGCCCTATCAGCTCAAAGGAAGGAGTGTACTTGTGACCGGCGGCTCTCGGTAAGTTTACATCGCATGCACCTACAACGGAACGCTGGACACTTCTGTCAATCTACCTTTCGGCCCACGCTGACGTCCTGCAGCGGTCTCGGCGCTGAGATATGCCGCAAGTTCGCCGCCGAGGGCTGCAACATCGCAATCAACTATGCCAACAACGAGGGGCCTGCACAAGAGCTCTCGAAGGAACTTCAACACAAGCACAGCGTCAAGACCTTAGTCCTGAAGGGTGACGGTGGCGTGCTCGCCGACTGCGTGCGTTGTGTTCAAGAAACCATCAAAGCGTTCGGCGGCCTGGATGGCATCGTAGGCAACGCCGGCTGGACGAAGTTCACCGACTTCAACGATCTCGATGCCATGAGCGAAGCTGACTGGGACAAATGCTGGGCGGTGAATGTCAAGGGCCAGCATGCTCTGATCAAGGAGGCCCTGCCCACATTCAAGAGTAACCCAGACGGCGGTTTCTTCATCATCACCTCATCGATCGCGTCGAAGTCGCTTGGGGGCAGCAGCATGGCGTACTCGGTCACCAAGGCCGCGCAGATCCACCTCATGAAGTGCATTGCCAAGGTCGCTGGGGAGAAGGCCCGGATCAACGCCGTCTTGCCGGGTCTGTTGCTCACGGATTGGGGCAATCTGTACGGTTCGGAGCGGATCAATGCGTTGAAGGATGCTGCGGTGCTGAAGAAGGAGGTCTGTCGGTTCAGTCGCCTGCCAGGCTGCGTTGCGGTACTGGCGCTGACGATTTTCCAGACCGAGCTTGGCGACTGTGCGGATGCGTTCATCATGCTGGCTAAGAACACGAGTATCACCGGGCAGAACATACAAGTCGGTCAGTGCAGCTCACGTAGTGATCTTTTGGGCAGTCTGCTGATCTTCGAAGTAGACTCTGGCCTTGCCATACAGCACCTGTAAATACAAATGTCCGTACACCAGCCCAGGCCTTCTCCTGGCACCTACACGCTGGTGAAGAAGTATTATAGGCATCCGTGTCTGGAACCTACTCTCCGTCTCTAGGTATCTTCGAGATGCTTGTCATTCTTTGTCGCGGTGAAGGAGCTAAGAGTTTCTCTGCTTTGCTTACCAGTCAACCCTTACTGCAGACATCTGCGACTGTACAGGCACGACGAGGATGCCCTGGTGCGATGTTTGATAGCTTCCATAAATGAATTTGCGTACGATCATCACCGTCCAATGAAGAGACCCAAGAAGACCACATACAGGAGGCTCAGTGGGTATGGGCACCTCTCCTCCTCGGGCGCATCCCTATCGGCCCACACCACTCCTCGAGCCATGACAGAGACCAAGAAGGCAGCACCGCCCAGTCCAATGACTGCCAAAACCAGGACCGCAGAATGGGCCATGTGCAAGACGCTCGATCAGACAGACCGGAAGACTGATGAAGAGTACTACACCCGGACGCAGGATCATCGTGAGCGGAAGAAGGTTGACGGTGTGCTGCCGCCGCTGTCGCATGCGGCTGCGGTGAAGAGGGAGCGCAAGGAGCAGGATCGGAAGGAGGGCAGGGCCAAGCGTAAGGAGTCTGATCGTCGCGAGAGGGAGGATCGTTGGAGTGATGGGGGTGGAAGTGTTCGCGAAGCCTCCAACGACCGCGATCAGCGTGGAGGCGGCAGTGGTAGCGCGGCTGGGTGTGAGAAGCTTGACGACGGACAGCCCACCGAGGTGATCATCAAATGAGATGAGGTCGTTGAGGGATGGTGTCGACGGCACCTGTTGGATTGGTCGACTTGCGGCCGAGCCTCGCACAGCTCTGTACAAGATCTAGCACTACACTTGGCGACTAAAGGCCTACTGCAATAACACGAGCTCCTCCACAGCCCTTCTGTAGACATCAAGGGCCCCGGCTAAGCCATCTCAATGTCCCCATCCTCGTCCGCGCCATGAAGTCCATTCGCAAACCCATTGATGTGCCCATTCGTCTTCCCACTCGTACTCCTTAGTTCTCTCTTCGCCGCCCGCTCCTGCTCCTGCACCTCCCTCTCCTTCTCCCTCACACCCGCAATGCCATCCGCCTTCGCCTGCACAGCCTCCTTCGCTGCCCGTTCACAATCCCGTACCCGGGTATCGAGCCCACGATCCGCCACATAGCCCTGCAGAACCTCGTCCTGGACCCGGTTGTCTTGCAGGATGGGGTCCAGCAGATCACGGCTGGCGAAGCGGTGAGCGAGATCCTCGGGCTGGCACGCTGCGCCCAGGCATTCTGACGGCGCGAGGACGCGGACACTGCAGCCTGGTCGGGCGAAGAGAGCTAGGTCGTGGAGGTCGAAGAACGTGCGCCAGGGCGCCGTGGATTGCAAGCGCTCCTGCATTTCGGAATCCGTGCTGCCTCCTTTGCGCGTCTTCTTGACGGTGAGGTCCGACCAGTTGTCGTAGGTGTAGCAGCGCTTCCATATAAGCTGCAGCAGCGTCTCGAACGGCTCCTGCGGCATCCCCGGCGCCACGGCGTCGAGGGCCTGCAGTGCGAGCGAGAACTCCGTGCCCTTTAGATTCGCGTCCGGAGCCTCCACCGCGCTTTCGTAGGTATGGCAGTCCATCAGCGTGAGCACATCGATGAGCTCCTCAACCTTCAGCGCGGAGTGCCCGAGCAGCTGTTCCAGGTGGATCGCCAGCAGCTGCCTCAGCGAATCATACCCACCCTCCTCGACCTTCTTTCCCAGAACCTCCATCGCGAGCTGCACCTCGGCATCCTGATCCAGCGCGGCCCTGACCTCGACCCGTACATGCTCGTACACCTTCTCCTGCACTCCCAACACCCTCATCTCCCGTCCCGGCTTCTCCAGCGCCTCTTCCAGACCCGGCACCTTCCTCCCCGCACCCACATCTTCTCTCGCCGCCAACAGCGCGAGCTTACTCATCCCCACCTCCACCCCCTTAGCCCAGCACCTCGTCTCTGCCCCCATCGCCACCTCATACAACCCCACCCCTGCCTGCATGTAATCCTCCACCCCAAGCACATCATTGATCCAGCAAATCTTCCCCCTCGCAGGATCCGCGCGCAGATATCTCGTCAGCGGCCCCCGCCACTTCTCCTGCGCCCTCTCCAGCATCTCCCCCGCCTGACTCCCCGAGAAGGCCTCGTCGAAGTAGGCGTCCGCCCACGCGTCGCCGAAGCGGTCAAAGTACCGCCCCACGCGCTCGGACAGCTGGTCCAGGACCAACGTGGCCGTCTTGCGCTCCTCGGCGGACATGGCGGGGTCGGTGCGCAGCGCGTCGGCGTAGTACTGCGTCTCGCCCACCACCAGCTCGGTCAGGGTCTGCATGTCGCGGTGCCGCTCCGCGAGCAGCATGCCCTGCTCCGCGGAGCCGATACTAGCGAGGTCGCGGAACTGGTCGTGGCGGTCCTGGTCGAAAGTCTCCTGCAGCCGACGCGCGAAGTCCGGGCCCTGGGTCGAGGGGCGGGAGGCCTCGAAGTGGATGCGCTCGCGGTAGACGAGGCAGCAGAGCTCGATGAGTCGCGGATTCAGGTCCGTGACTCGCTTGACGAGGTCCGGGGGCGCTTTGGCGGCTTCGTAATAGTCCTTCGCGATCTCCCGCGAAAGCTTGGGGACGTCGGAGCTCGCCTTCAGCATCCCCTTCGTGCTCGTCCAGAACTCCGGCAGCCCCGCAAACTGCGTCAGATCACTCAACACGCCGTCCTCCACATCCTCCGGATCCAAGCCATAGCGCCGCGCATTCTCCCCCCGGAACGCAAACGCTGTCTCCAGCGCCGTGGCCAGCAGCTCGTCCGCTTCGATCACATGCCGCACCACGCTCTCTGGCGCATGGCCCGCGACACGCACTTGCTCAAGGATGGCCGGAACGCGCGAGAGTACATGATCCAGGCGCACCAGGCCGCGAGCGAAGAACCTTCGCGCCGGGTCGTCGTCGCTCAGGACCCCTTCCTCCCCAGCGACGCCCTTGTAGAGATCCTTCAGATCGACCAGCTCATCCATCACTGTCGCCGTCCTCTTCCCGCCACTCGCCGCCTGCGCGCTAACGATGTGTTGCTCAAAGACCCTCCACATCTCCCTCGCAGCGGCCACGCGTTCGGCGTCCCAGAGGAGCCGCCACGTGACTTCCCTCCCAAGACTCCCATAGCTCCCTCTCACGTGCTCCACCAGCGCCCGCAGCGCTTTGGCCCTGTACTCCAGATCCCCGCCCACCGACCCCGGACTCGCCGAGAGGAACGGCGTGCTGGACCGTAAGAGCTCGTCGCTGATCGCCAGTGCAGCGTCCTCCACTTCGCGCATCGAATAAGGACTGGCGGTGCCCCGGCGCCCAAAGTCCAGGATGTTATCCTGCATGGCGCCGTAGAAGACCGCTTGCTCGAGCTTGCTCTTTGCCGGCATGCGCGTGCGCTCCACATCGCCGCTCGGATCCGTGACGCTCACTCTCACGAGCCCAGCACCCTTGACGAACGCAACGGCAGAAGACTGGTGGCCGCTGCGCGGATCTTCTGCGGCGGCGGAGAGGATGGCGAGATCGCGGTCGGGGTGCAAGTACACCGCATCCTCGAACGGCTCCGGCTGCAGGTAGGAAGTCTCGTGGAGCTGCGCATTTGGGTCGTCGGTTGGGAGGTCTGGTGTGGTGGTTGAGACGAGCACAACCGCGTCGCCGAAGATGACGTGCGCTGTGTGGCCGGGCTTGGGCAGGAGGAGCCGGGGCTTCTGTGGACCGCAGGCGCCATGGTAGGACTTCAGGCTCAGTATGCGCTCGATGGTTGCGCTGCCGTTGGTGATGGTGAGGTGAGCGAGGTGATAGTCCCGCATGTTGGGCGGCCCCGTGCTGAGGAGGATCCGAATTGAAAAGGATTGCTGCGCGCCGAGCGTAGCCACCTCATTGCCTCTTGCGCCGCCATGCCCGTCCTCCGAGATGACGAAGTCGACCGCGCCCAGTGTATCGACCGCGCCTTGTGCCTCAGGTGCCACCGAGCTCTTCAACTCACTCACCAGCTCCTCCTTCAGATCGATGGTCCCATGGTACTCATGCCGCCCAGTCCAATCCAGATCCCACATCTGCATCTCACACGTCTCGGTCAGACTCAGCGCCTGCACCTCTCCCCTCATCCCCATGGCGCGCGTGCGCACAGCAACCACGTCCCGCCTCCCGGCACCCGAGTACCATCCCTTCAGACTCCCCAGCAATCCACTGCCCTCACCCCCCGTCCGTAGCGCCTGCGTAGCGACCTTCGGCTTCCCCTGCGCGTCTCGAAGCGTGAGCTGCATGATCCGGCCCGAAGACAGCGTAAGCACGAAACCGGCCTGCTCCGCACTCACGACCTCCACGACCGTCTCGCTGGACGCAAAGCCCGCGATCGTGCCCTCAACGCCGTGTTTCCTGTCCTGGAACAAGCCCAGACTCCCCGCGCGCTCGATGGACTCGTAGTACACCACCTTCCCACTCGTCGCGCTGACGAGAATGAACCCCACCTCCGCGCTCGTAGCCCCGGGCACGAAAGCAGCGAAAGGCAGCGCCTCACCTCCCGTGCGGGCCGGGACCGGGAACGGGACATCGAAGACCCGCGCGTTCGTCACCGCCGTGTGCGCGGTGTAGTCCCAGATATACGCCTTCTCCCTCGTGACCGCCAGCGCGAGGTGCTGGTGCACCACGCCTCGGTACTCCAGCCCCTCGGCCCTCAACTCCTTGGGTGTGGAGGGCAGGAGCTTGACGGTGTACAGCGCGTTCGCAGCCAACACCATCGCGCCATCGCCTCTCAGCGGGCGATGCTTCAGCGTGGTCGTGCCTGCCTTCCTGCCCCCGCGCACAGGTAAGTCGGCCGGGTCCAGCATGGGTGTGCTTGCCTGCCTTGTCCTCGCTGTGTTGCTGCCTCGGGGTTGCCCATTCATCGCCATCGCCGTCGTGGGCGGCGCACGCTCTTCCGCCTCCTGACTCCCGTCCTCGTCGCCGTTCCGCACCGCGAACGTCGTCTCGCTGAGCTTACTCCGCTTCCGCCTCGGCGCGGCCTTCAGACTATCCCCATCGCTGGCCCGCTGGCGTCGGCGTGGATTGCGCACCGTGCTGCGGAGGGTGCGGTCGGTGCCTAGTGGCTCCGGGGTCTGAGACGCCGCTGGCATCGTCGCGCGGGGTGCAGCGTGATGGAGATTGGGATGTCTGCGTTGTTCGCCGCGTGCCTGGATGTGGGGAGAGAACTTGACTTTGGGGAGCTCAGGGCTCGAGGTAAACACACATACGGCTAGCGCCGGTAACGCCGAGGACGTGCCAAGAGGAGGTCGAGTTCACAAGGCCCTCGACACTCACGTTGGACGGCCGTACATTCACCACATGCATTGGATCGGAGCAGAGTACGCATTATGTGGTGTTCAGTCCGCGCTGCATGGGCCAGAGGGTACAAGTCGCTCGCCGTCCACGCTACAGGCGTAGAGACCAACGCCGTGCTCGAGTCATATATCATCGCGCCGCCGTGCCCATTGCCGGGTCCCGTTATGCTCGCCCAGTCCCCAGAGGTCGTCAGAATCCCACTCTCCTAGAACAGATCCTCCGCCCGCCGCCTCTGCTCCCCCTTCCCCTTGATGCGCCCCTCAAACAAAGCCCTCCCGCCACCCTCCCCTCCCCCCGTCTTAATCGGGAAAAGCTCCCTGGGCAACGTACTCGCACTCCCACCGACACTCGTCGCAGCCTTACTTGCGCCCTTGAAGCTGTATCCCTCCCCTGCACCCTTGATACTAAACCCGCCGCCATTTGACTGCGCCGAGGTGGGCCGGTCGTCCAGTCGGCCGTACTTCGAGTCGCCCTTCGCGCGCGCCATCAGATCCCTCGGCTTGCGCTCCTCCGCGCTGCCGTCGAGGCTGTACCGCCCAATACCCGCTGTGACCTGCCGCGCCTCGCGGTCGAAGTCCCGCGCGTCGTGGCGTTTGTGGTTCGGGAAGAGCTCGCGCGGTGTGGAGGGCTCCGAGTCCACTTGCATGAGCTCCCGCACGCCGTCCGCGTGCCCGTTGGCGAGCGCAGTTCCACCGTTAGCCGCGGTCTTCTTGTTGGGAAAGAGTTCTTTGCGGAGATTGTCGCGCGCCTCACGGTTCCACTCCCCGGACCGCCGCTCCCCTCGTTTCGGCGACCTGGGTCGTGCTGTGCGTCTTCTCGGCTGCTCTTCGCCGAAGCCATGCCGCCCGTCACCCGAACGCGCAGGCGAAGCGCTCCTGTCGCGAAGCCGGCCACTCTGCTTCCCCGGGAACAGCTCCTCCGCACGGACCCGGCTGCGGTCGCGCAACCTGCCATTCTGCCTCTCTGGCATCAGCTCCTCCGCGACGCGGACGCGCTTCCGGCCCTGCTCGGCGGAGGAGTAGCTGTCACTCCTTCTCTCCTTCCTTGCAGCAACCGACACCGGGTCGTCATCGTAGAGGTTCTCATCCCAAGGCTCAGTCTGCGACGCGCGTCTTGCCGTCCCCTCGTCCTCGGTATCCCGCCTCCGCCTCTTGTTCCCGTAGTCCCGCGTCCTATACCCGCGCTCCTCCATCCGCCTCTTCGGCCTGGACTCCGGGTCAAACCGCGGATTATCGAGGTAGAACCGACTGTACTTATGCGCGCTCTTCACCTTCACATCCGACACCGTCGCCTGCCGCACGAAAAGCTCCACGTCCGGGTGCGTCATCAGCCGCTTCGCCGGGCGCAGCTCGAGGGGGTCCGCGACCTCCACGTCAGCGGCGGTGAAGGCCTGCAGGGCTTCCGCGGCCGCGAGCTCGGTGTCGTAGACGAGGTTCACGGCGGAGTCGTCAATCCATTGCACGGAGTTGAAGAGGTCGTCGGGGTAGTGCTCGCGGGCGTAGTTGTCGACGTCTTGGGGGGTGAAGTTGTCGACGCCGCGGACGTGGAGTTTGGGCTCGGGGGCGTGGACGTTGACCTCGCCATCCTCGGCCTCTTCTGTCGCGTGGTTTGTGGCGGAGTGGTGGGTGGTATTGCCGGACTGCTGCTGGTCAATTCATGGTTCTCGCATTCTCGAGGAAGGGAGAGGTACTGCTTCGAGCGCAGCGGCTTCGGCCTGCAGACGCGCGAGCTCGGGGTCCATCTCGTCGCCCAGGTCGAGGTCGATGTCCATGTCGACGTCCATGTTCATGTCGACTGCCATGCTGGCTCGCGCAGTATTGGTGGGGTGGGGTACGAGGACGTTGGCGCAATGTTGTTGGTCGGCAAGTCCATGCGCTTGTTCTGCAAGGAGGGGGATCACATATATCCAGTGCGCGGCGACAGTAGTGTGACGTGGTGTAGCGAGTGAGGTGGGACTCGATGTGAATGACCGAAGTGAGGCTCCAGCAGTAACAGATGCACGATTGAACGTGGCTGAATCAGCTGGCGACAGTGAAGCGCGCCGGGCCGAAGCTTCCGATAGGGCTGAAGGGAGACTTGAGTGCGAGACGCGATGATGAGCGCTGCTGCAAGTGATGATGGGGTAGTCCCGGAGACTTCTTCGGTCGCCGCCTCAGTGTGTATAGAACCTCGCTAGCTAGAGTTCGCTATTTGCTAGAGGGTGAGAGGGAGCAACCCGGCGTCCAAGGTTCCATTGTATGATGGCTTCGCTTGTGGCACGGACAGCAGTGGCCAGAAGTGTAGGGAGTCATAAGTCTCCGTCCTTGACCAACTGCCGGTCGAGCAGTCGTTCGGGTTGTAGTGGAGGTTGACCACTTCCTACGCTTGGGCTCACACCTCGAATCCTGGTGAAACAACATCTCCTTCGTCGCTACACGCTTCGGACTACGATACCACGGACTGCTCATCCATGTGGTATTAACGCTCGTCGCTGCTCATTAATCAAATCATCTTCGCTCCGAGACCGGGACTTTACACCGCCTCTAGCGCTGATTGCGAAATCGAAAATCTTCCACAGGTTGGTGGGACAATAGCAACATCATCCCTCACTCTCCTACACATCACCACCTCCCTCCGCGTTGTGTTACCCTCTCATACTCTCCCTTATACAGCTTCACACACACACAGGTCCGCCACGATGGTCCAATCCTCCGTCCTCGGCTTCCCACGCATGGGCAAGCTGCGCGACCTCAAGAAGGCCACCGAAGCCTACTGGGCCTCCAAGCTCAGCAAGGACGAGCTGCTGGCCGAGGGCAAGCGCCTGCGCCTCGAGCACTGGAAGATCCAGCAGTCCGCCGGCTTGGACATCATCCCCAGCAATGACTTCGCCTACTACGACCAGGTGCTCGACCACATCCAGATGTTCAACGCCATCCCCGAGCGCTACAGCAAGCATGGGCTTGACACGCTGGACGAGTACTTCGCCATGGGCCGGGGACACCAGAAGGACGACATTGACGTGCCGAGCTTGGAGATGGTGAAGTGGTTCGACAGCAATTACCACTATGTCAAGCCGACGCTGCAGGATGGGCAGAAGTTCAAGTTGACGGAGGACCCGAAGCCGGTCAGGCACTTCCTCGAGGCGAAGGAGGCGGGCATCACGACTCGCCCAGTCATCCTCGGCCCGGTCTCCTTCCTCACCCTGGGCAAAGCGGACCGCGGCCAGAGTGTGGACCCCATTACCCTCCTCGATAGCCTTCTACCCGTCTACGAGCAGCTTCTCAAACA
>JAWDJV010000404.1:0-17629 GCA_033119285.1 Teratosphaeriaceae sp. CCFEE 6253
CGCGGCGCGGTTGCGCTCGGTGGTGTCCGCGGCGGCGGCGGCGGCGCGGCGGGACATGGTGGGTGGGAGTGGTGTGGCGGATTGGGCGACGGCGAGGTCGGGTGTGGATTGTTGGCGGGACTTAGTCCAGCATGAGGGATACCCGTGGTTGCCTGCTGGTCTGCTGCCGCCTCCAAGATCGATTAATGGTCAAAGGAAGTGTCGTCAATGTCAATAAAGCGAGACGTCAGAGTGGGCACGCGGTGGAGAGTGCGGCTTGAGCCTCGCGTCACGTGCATGGCAGACATCACCCAGTCTCGGCTCGTCTTCTCCCACTTACCTCCACATGCATCACACAGCCACTATGCCGTGACACTTCGCTGCGTTCGATCCGGCCTCGCGTGCCATGGCTTCTGCGCCACGGCCGCTCGCGACCGCAAGGCCGCTGCGGTACGGTGGCGTGAGCGGCTGTCTCCTTGCGGTGGTGCCCTCATGATTCATCAGCCTCCTCGACAACGAGGCTGAGCACCATCCCATACGACTGTGGCAGCAAGGTCTGAATCCACCGTGGCCAGAGGTTCTGTTACACTCCCGGATCACGAGCATCGTGAATCACCCCGGATGGACGCGCCAGTCTCCGGCACGAAAGACGGACGTGACAGCATAGATCCCAGCGGAGGCCAGCTTGAAATCGGCGTGCTCCCGGTCTTCGACCAGCTGTGCGGCTTGTGCCAGACATTACGCGACGATGGTTTCCGCTACCTCTTGAGTACGGCGCCCAAGGACGAGGCCGAGGCAGGACGCACCGTAGCGCACCATGCGAGCCTATCTGATCTCCTCCGGTCCGCCTCCCAGGGCTGCAAGCTCTGCAGAACGTTCTACGACGCTTCCGTCGTGAAGAATGACAAAGGCGGGGGTACCACGTCAAAGCAGTGGATTGGGCAGACCGATGCAAAGGCTGCTCGGAATGGCTACGACGTATCTGTCGTATGGGTGCCTTGCCGAGTCGATCGGATAGAGACTGGCCCGGTATTCCTGTGTCGGAGTACTCACGCCCGGGGCGAAGACATCTCGGGTCACAGGATCATCTTCACCGTCGCGGGCGGGTCTTCCAGGAGCGACTCCTCCCCGCTGCGTCCTCTCCTTCGGGTCCGCTCAGCTGACGTTCGAATGTGATCAGACGCGGTGGGTCGAAGAGTACCGGTCCGCGCCCGAGAAAGCCTTCAGCGCCTTCACGCTTTCGAAGAAATGTCTGTACAAGTCCAAGCCGGTGGAACAGTACCACTCCTGCTACGACCTCTGGCACCACATCGTCGAGGACTACAGCGCCTGCCGCCTCTCCGCCGGCGACGATGTCCTCCCCGCACTCTTGAGCGTCGCGAACGTGTTCAGCCGGATCGCGCACGACACGTACGTAGCCGGCTTATGGCGGGCGGACCTTCTGCCGGATCTCCTCTGGTTTCGCCAGACAGAACGATCAGAGGGGCCGCGACGGCCAGCCGCGACCCGGCATCCGGGGCCGACGCGGTCGTGGGCCGCGTGTCGACACCCCCATGTGTGACTTTTTCAAGCACACCACAGTAGCCACGCGGGAAAGCCTTCAGTACGGCGTGGAAGTCCTGGGTGTGGACGTCCGTCCCGCGGGCGAGGATGCGTATGGGCGGGTCGCGACCGCCGTGCTCTCTCTGCGTGGGCCGCTGATGCGCTGCCGCCTCCGCCTCCGCTGTCGCGAGGTGGGGGGTTGCACGGAGCTGCTCGCGATCTACGGGGAGGACAGCGGGCTGTTGGCCAGAGGTTGGGCCGATTCCAACGCTCGCTATGGCGATTGGTCTTGTACCTCGGACGCGATCAGATCAGACGACACTGCACCATGCTGCGCAGAGCAGGGAGAGTCTTCAGACACAGTGTGGTGTCTCTTTGTAAGTCGCTGGAGCGCACTCGTCCTCAAGCCGGCGCCGGGAGGGCACGATGCCTTTGTCCGCATTGGAATGCTGCATGTGAATTTCATCACTGGGTGGTCTCTTGGGGACTTCGATCTTCTGCAGCTGGCTGCTGACGCCCCGGTCACGGATCTTACATTGGTATGAAGGCGTACCGTGGAGGAGGCTCGAGCGAAGCGGGCCTGGCTGTCGGCCGGCCAGAATGCTCGTTCCGCAGAGTACAAGCACGTCCCGTCTGCAGTCCTCTGCCCAAGTCTCCCGTCACGTGCACGGTTCACGCTGGAGCTTGGCAAGCGGCGTCGCTGCGGCGACCGCTGCACCTCATATCTTCTTTTTCGGGAAAGACTGAACATCTTCACGATGAATCAGGCCACGCAATTCGTTTACATCAGAACGCTGCAGAGTAGTTTGCACGCGGTGTAGCCAACATGCCAAGGCGATCACCGTGATAAGTTTCCGTCAAAGTCTCGCGGTCGACCTGTTCGACACAAGAAGTCGCGACAACCAACACGCTACTTCACCAGTATAATGCTGTCCACAAGATTCTTCGATGTTCCCGAAATCGACGCAGCTGCAGATCTGAACATGAGTTCCGAGGTGTCCAGGCGACCTAGCATTCGAAGCAGTATCGACGGCAGCTCCCTGCTGTGTCGACAGATCAATGGATCCATCTGCCAGCGATTCCACTGGAGGACGCGACCAGCACCAGGACAGCTCTGGTGCGAACGCTGATATCCTGTGCAATCTATGCCAGGCACTTCACCAACATGGCCTGGACAGACTGCTCAGCCAATGGGCGGGCAGCGGAGACCTAGCCGTGGACCATCATCATAGCCTGGCGGAGCTTCAGCAGTCTGCTCTGGCAGGCTGTAAGCTCTGCAGCACCTTCTATCGCGGCATCATGACGTGGAACCACCACTCCTCCAGCGCTGGCTTGGTCCAATGGGTGGAGGGCGTGGATCGGGCATGTTCCTCCAAACCCTTTCAAATCAAGGTGGACTGGGACTGGACTGATGACCGCGATGCGAGGGACTTCTGGCGGACAGCACACAAGGTCGTATACTACCGTCATCAGGCCTTCAAGGTTGGTCACGACGCGACGCTTCGCACCAAAGTTGAGCTTCGCTCCGGCCGACCCGGTCCATACTCGATAGGGCATCGTCCACTCACGGCAGAGGTGGACTGGTGTAGACTGAAGTCATGGATCCTGTCGTGTCTTGAGGATCACGGTCCATGTCGATCTTCCAGCGATACCGAGCTACCATCACGCGTGCTCGACCTCACGCACGCCTCCGAGATGAAGCTGCTGGAAAGTCATGGTCAATGCGCAGATTATGTGACGCTCAGCCATCGATGGGGTGACTCGGCTGTGAAGTTCACCACCAAAGCCACGCTGGCTAGCAACCTCCGCGGCATCCATTACACTTCGTTGCCGAAGACCTTTCAAGACGCTGTCACGGCCACCCGCAGACTGGGATATAGGTACCTGTGGATCGACAGCGTGTGCATCATACAGGACGACAAAGAGGACTGGCATCGGCAATGTGCCGCTATGAAGCACATCTACGCCAATTCGATCCTCACCATCGCGTGTCCCGCCGCCGCGGATTCCTTTGAAGGTTTCCTACATCCGCGTGTCGTAGGCCGACCAGACTTCAAAATTGATATAGGATCATCGTTCAGCGCCGAGGGAAGCGCGGACCTGGAGTTTCACCTCGATCCCAGTCCTCTATCAACTCACATCAGCCGATCTTCGGCGTTGGATGCAAGGGCGAAACAGGAGCATGAGACTATAGACCAGCTCCGGTATCGAGGCTGGTTCATGCAAGAGCGTCTCCTTTCCAGAAGGATCATCTCGTTTGGGAGGATCCAAGCTAAATTCGAGTGCAACTGCGTGGAGTGCTTCGAGACCTATAGGCCGGTCCTGGTCGATGGCCCGACCCATTGGCGCCTTCCAAAGAACTGCCTCAGTGACCACAGGTCAGGTGTCAAGCAGATCTCTTGGTATGACATTGTCGAGGCGTACAGCAACTGCCACCTATCCTACGGCGATGACATTCTGCCCGCGCTCTCTGGCATCGCCGGCGTCTTCAGCAGCAGAAACAAGGGCAAGTACGTGGCCGGGCTCTGGGACTTCGACCTTCTCCGCGGCTTATGCTGGCGTCGTAACCAGAGCGACTCGGTCATTGCACGGCGACCACTGGCGACCCATCATCCGCCCCCAAGCTGGTCGTGGGCAGCTTGCAGGTACCCTGTCGAATTCCCGGTGCAAGACGACAGGGTGGAGTCCGATGGCTTCGACTTCCGTCTGGATGCACAGGTCATGAATGTTGAAGCCTACGCGGTAGGCGTAGATCCGTACGGACAAGTCGGCAGAGGCGTGCTGCGTTTGCGTGCCCGGCTGCGACACAGCTTCTTCCGATACCAGCTGACGCCCTCGCTCTTCCTGGAAGAGATCTACGATGAACGCGGGACGCTTCTCTTCACTGGTCGCACGTCGTTCAGTACTAGCCAAGCTCGGGCTGGGGCGGAGGGTGTCCCACACAATGTTGGCCGGCTATCGATGAGAACAACGTTGACACTGGACGAGGGTCGCTCAAGCGATGGCAGTGTAAGCTCCGATCTGGAGGATAGTGTTGACGAGGTGTGGTGCCTTTTCTTGGACTCCTGGACTGCGCTCGTGCTGAAGCCGGTACCCGGGCGACCGCAAACTTTCGCGCGCGTCGGACTCTTGAGCAGCTACGATGTAGTGGAATGGGGTGCCGGTGCCCCTATCACAAAGGCGACCCTGGTTTGATGCGGTTCAGATCCCTGGAGGGGCTTTCCACGGCAAACCCCAAACTCTCATTGGTACGCCCGGCTCAGGAGGACACAGCAACACATGGTCAACAACATACGCGCTCAGCACGCTCTTGGAGATACACGCTCCCCGCAGCCCTCCACATTATGCAGCCTCTTGTATGCCTAGACCCCTATCAGGCCTGTACGCATGGAAGCGTTGCCCGCTGTCCATCTCCCACTGCGTCTCACCCGGAAGCTCATGGGACACGTGCCTCCAATCTGCATCCGACATATAGCTGGGTGGATTTGGCGAGTACGGCGGGCGAGGCGATGAAAGGGCTGATGTGGAGGCATGCTTGCTGTAATCACTTGTCATGCCTACCGGACTACGTCAGCTCGGGGCGCTGGAGAGGTACACCAAGGTACTTACCTGGTGCGGGACCGTCATCATGCTTTTCAGCTGTGGTCTCGGACTGCGAGGCGATTGGTGGAGGCTGATGCGTCCTCTTGCGACGGAGAAGCCACACAAGGGCGACGACCAGGGCAGCTAGGACGGCGAATCCTCCAACTGCGCCCCCCGCGATGGCTCCAACGTTTGTGCTGGGATGCGGTGCTAATGGCGCGCTGGTCACCGTGGTCGACGCACTTGCTGTCGTTGAGCTTGAAGATACTGCAGATGATGGGCTAGCCGAAGTCGAGGTCCCATAACTCGAGGCAGACAGCGAAGAGCTGTACAACGACGTGCTGGTCCCTATCGAAGCAGCCGAGGTAGCGAACGTCGTGGAGCTGACGCTAGCGGACAGCGTAGCCGTTGCCAACCAAGACGAGTTCAGGCTCAGGAAGGGCGCGGCCTCCTGCGGATTATTGCTGAGGTATGCGCCGGCCAACGCGTCGCCTGCGCAGGCTCCCCCCGAGCACGCATTGCTCTCGCAACAGCCCAGGAAGGTCGTATTGCCCTGGCTGGCGTAGATGCAGGTGTAGAACGCCCCCGAGTCGCATTCCTGATCCGGGAACTGGCCCCATTGCGAGGCTTCGAAGGACGCCGGCACCAGCTGGCCGGCGAAGCACCCGGTGTCGCAGGGATTGGTGAGGCAGCAGCCGACGTAGCGCGAGCCGGAGGCACAGGCGTAGAAGAGGCCGCCGGACGGGCACGAGACGGTCGGTGTGACCATGTCTTGGATCTGCAGGTAGTGCTGTGTCTAGTTGTGCCTCGGTGTTGGAAACAGGAACATGAGGGAGGATTCCGGTGAAGCAGCTCGCAACGTATGGAGACTTGGACAGCCTTACCTGGTGACCAATACGGCCAGCCTCGGGGTGGCCGCATTCTGGGCCGCATCATCGACACTCGCCAATCTCAGCCTTGCTGCATGCTCTTGTCGATGGCGCCCCATGCTGGCAAAGTCCCACCCGTTCTACTCACTTAGCTTCCATCGATGATATGGAAGCTTCCAATGGCGACAAGCCACAAGCGACCGTCATGCAAGGCTGGGTTGGCCGGTGTTGGTGGCTCCACGCAGTGATGCGAAGAGAGTGCCTCGTTCGTTCGTGCAGGTCGTGTCGTTACTACATCGGTTGCGGATATGTGCAATGGGTATCCGCTACTCCGCGCACGCTTGGAGGGCCAGGCCCAGCTGCGAGACATTTCCCGTCTAAAGAGGAATCATCGAGGTGCTCATCATCGTGTGCAGCCATGCTGCAAGCCACCACGCCGAGAGTGGGGGACGGCAGAGGTGCACGGGATGGACTGCGATGGGTGATGGCGTCTGCTCTTCCACCACCAGGGCAAAGGTGAGCGTACTTATGGCCCTTATGGAACTGCCGTTGAGCCGGGATGGCAAGTGCTCGAGATGTGTCTTGTCGTCGCTGTCATGGGCCCGATGTATAGTTGAGGTAGGTGCCATATATGGCCAAGATCAACAAGCCGACATCGGATGACTCAAGCTGCACCTCCGCATTGGCCTGATCACGACTCCAGATGTCTCTACGATGGACTGCCCAATCTTTCTGGCCAACGATCCGCCATGGCGACCAAGGCAGGACACCCACCCTGGCCGCGGCCTAACGAAGGCGACTTCATCATCAACGACTTCCCCTTCAGCAGTGGCGAAAGCCTACCTGAACTCCGCTTGCACTACCGAACACTGGGTACCCCGAAACGCGACAAAGACGGGCATGCACTCAACGCGGTCCTGATCCTGCACGGCACGACAGGCAGCTCCGCCGACTTCTTCCGCGACATCTTCGCCGGCGAGCTCTTCGGCCCGGGCCAGCTGCTCTCCGCCCAAGTCTACTTCCTCGTCTTGCCCGACGGCATCGGGCACGGAGGATCCAGCAAACCCTCCGATGGCCTCAAGGCTCGCTTTCCACGGTACCGCTACCACGACATGGTGCGCGCACAGCACCGGCTGCTGACCCAGCACCTCGACGTGGATCGCCTCCGGCTCGTGATGGGGACCAGCATGGGCGGCATGCACACCTGGATGTGGGGCACGCTGTTCCCGGACATGATGGACGCGTTGATGCCACTCGCTAGCTTGCCGGTGGAGATTGCCGGCCGGAACCGGATGATGCGGAAGCTGGCCATCGACAGTATCAGGCAGGATCCGGCCTTCCACGACGGTGAGTATGAGGTTCAGCCAACCGGCCTTAGAGCCGCGTTGGGCGTGTCGGCTTGGATGGGCTCCACGCCGCTGAAGTGGCAGCAAGACGCCCCGGACCGTGCGAGCGCGGACGCGTTCATCGATGCGATGGTCGCGAAGGGGATGCGCGAGAAGGACGCCAATGACTTCGCGTATGCGTTCGAGGCGAGCCTCGACTACGATCCGCAGCCGGGGCTGGCGGGGATCCAGGCGTGTTTGACGGCGATCAACTTTGCGGACGACCAGGTCAATCCGCCTGAGCTGGGGATCCTGGAGGAGGAGACCAGGAGGGTTCCGCGTGGAGTGGCAATAGTAATGCCCATCGATGGGACTACCGCGGGTCATGGGACGCACAGCATGGCGGCGGTCTGGAACCAGTACCTGGCGCAGCTCTTAGACAGATCCGCACCGGGCGCGAGCCCGCATCTCTAGTCGTTCCAGCGTGGCTGTGGTCGCTGCAAGTCGCCCTGGCAATATGAGGATCGACGCAAGGTCTCGGCCCGGGGCCTTGTCGACGTTGGCATGGACCGTGGCTCAGGGACAAAGCACGGGACAGCTCAGCGTCAAGAGCGTGTTCGAGTCAATGGCCATGGTTTCCAGCACGCCAGCGTTCAATTCAGCCTGGACGACCTCGACCATTTCAATGTTCGTACACTGTCCGTCGGGGTCTCCTCCATGCTTTCCCTCGTCTCTGAGCTTCTCGGGTCGCGCAAGCGCACGAGACCCATCGTGGCAGCATAGCCAAGGAGCTTCACGAACCAGCCGCCCTGTCGACGCTCATTAGTACGGCAGCGTGCAGTCCAATTCTCGTAGTCTGCCGCTTCAGCCAGGCTCCTGACTCGGCCAGCTCACCTCAAACTCGTATCCCACGACGCCGGGCAGGTAGGCACGCAGGGGCGACGAAGCGGCAGCGGAGCAAAATGGACGCCACTCGACGCACCGCGCTGCCAAGAGCGGTATACCCATGGCCCCAATCTGTGTCCACGACTTTGTAGCAGTACAGCCAGCATTAAACCGCCGGTACACGCAAACTCTCCTCCGCCACGCGAAGCCTCGTTCTCGAAGAGCGCTCTAGATTGCCACTGCAGTGCGCGAAGTGAAGACCATGGTACTCATAAGCTGGCTCGGCTTGGACATGCATAAAGAGGGCACCCCCTCGCCCATACTCAGTAGTAGTCCTCTCGAAACACCAGGCTGCATCACACCTTATCAGCATGGCCTCCCTCTAATAGCCCTCCGGCGGTCTCGATCTCGACAACGTCCAAGGCGACATCCTGCTCAATGGTCTCGCGAAGAAGAACGAGATCTTCCTCTTCTTCACGATCAACGACGCCAAGGCCTTTTGCCAGAAGCTCAAGGCGGCCGCGGACGAGAAGACGCACACGCTGCACGATGCCTTCGCACGAGACAAGATCGCGGGGAACTCTGGCAACGGCATCGTGCCGGTTGTGGGGGCGAACATTGCCTTCTCGTTCAAGGGCCTGCAGAAGGTGATGAGACTCCACTCATTTAGCGAAGCGGCAGCTGATGGCGAGGTAGATGGCGACAGTCCTGGCCAGCTTGCCACTGCAGACGCAAGACCGGGCGTTCGAGGCTGGCATGAAGGCCGCGGCCGTCAGCCTAAACGATCCGCTGAAGAATGGGTCCTCGGAGCTAGTCTGGGAGGCTCCGTACCTCGCACCGCAGAATCTACACGGCGTCATTCTGGTCGCTGGGAGTGATGACGCGACCTGCCAGCAGAAGCTGCAGAAGGTCATGAGCGTGTTTGGCTCGAGCATGAGTGAAGTGACCAGGGTCAGTGGCAAGGTGCGTCCGGGCGAGAACAAGGGCCATGAGCAGTATGTTCGTCCGGCCACAAGTTCTGAGACATTGCTGACCACAAAGTCCGCTCCGGCTACTTAGACGGCATCTCCGAGCCCGCCGTCCAAGGCGTCAATCCCAGCGGCACCGTCCCGCCCGGCCAAGACACCATCCAGCCCGGCGTCATCCTCTGCGGCCGGCCCGGCGTGGATGACCGACGGCAGCTTCCTGTGCTTCCGCAAGCTCGAGCAGAAGGTCCCCGAGTGGAACCAGTTCCTCGTCGACGCCTCCAACCAGCTGGGCGCGCGGCTGATTGGCCGCTGGAAGAGCGGGTGTCCGGTGTCACTCTCCCCGGAGTTCGACGACAATAATATAGCCGCCGATGTGAACCAAACGAATAAGTTCGACTTTGACGCCGGCCCCTTCCGATGCCCGCTGGGCGCGCACATCCGCAAGATGACCCCGCGCGGAGATCTCGGCCGGGCGACAGTCAACCAGTTCCGCATCCTGCGCCGCGGGATCCCCTACGGCGACGAGGTCGACGCGAACCCGACCGGCGAGCGCGGGCTGCTCTTCGTCTGCTACCAGAGCAACATCGCGTCCGGCTTCCAATTCCTGCAGCAGACGTGGGCGAACAGTCCCGGCTTCTCGCAGGAGGGCTCTGGGCTGGACGCGGTGATGGGGCAGTCTAATACGGAGAAGACGGTCAATATGAAGGGTCTGTTCCCGCAGGATGAGCAGAAGCCGCTGGCTCTGTCGGGGGTCAATCGGTTCGTGGTGCCTAAGGGCGGGGAGTACTTCTTCACGCCGTCGATGAGCGCGCTGAGGACTACGCTGTCCGCTGTCAAGTGAAGGGGGCCGGTGGCGGTAGTGCTCGCCGTCGCTGGCATCATATGTGTGTGTGCAGCCATGCCACTTGTCGTCAGCAGCAGTCTTCTCCAGTCCTGTCAACGCCGGGGCCGCCGTTGCAGTTGCTCAATCAACGGACATCAAATCATTCTGTCGTGACCTTCCGTCGCGAGTCTCAAGCACATGCACACGGCTCAGCCGCCTGCGCCACCCAGCTTCGTCTTCCCATACGCACCGCCAATCTTCTTCCGCTCCTCTAGCGCTCGCCGATACGGCGGTGCAGTGGGCGGCTGAACGGGATCGAGACTCACATGCCCCTCTGGCAGCTTATGACTTGCATCGGCGTCGAAAGCGCTGAGATCGCCGCAAGCGAGGAAAGGCGCGATCCAGCGAATGCCTTCACCCTCGTCCTCTGATTCAGAGCCTAGCTCCAGTTCCATAATACCATCCTCCCTCAATCTCCGTGATGGCTGAGCATGTACTCTCTTCGCCTCACCATCTGCCCGCAGCGTGCGACCGGCACCAAGAGGATTCTCAAGACTCGTCCTGAACCCCTCCGGCGGGCGGAAGTTCGTGCACACAATAAACGCCTCCACACTGCTCGCGCGACTACTCCGCGGCTTCGCCACCGTGACACCCCCAAACACGACCTTCAGCTGCGCGTACAGCAGATCCACGTCCTTGCCGCGGAAGATCTTGGCCACGAAGGTGCCGCCGGGCTTCAGCACGCAGAGGGCCAGATTGAGAGCCGCCCAGAGGAGCTGCGACTGCACGTAGATGTCCAGGTCGTGCAGACCCGTCACGTCCGGGGCGCCGTCGGAGAGGACCAGGTCGACAGGGCTGGAGGTTGCGAGGGAGGGGGATGCGGGGTCGTGGGCTGGGTCGAGGGCGTGGAGGAGCAGGGGGATGGTGGAGGGGTGCGTGATGTCTGCTTCCAGGCAGGTGATGCCTTCCAAGGGCGACATGGGCTGGAGGTCGATGGCGACGATCCGGACGTCCTTCCGCGGCTGCGGCTCGCGTCCATGCTCGGTCTC
Source organism: Teratosphaeriaceae sp. CCFEE 6253 (assembly GCA_033119285.1). Classification (NCBI taxonomy): domain Eukaryota; kingdom Fungi; phylum Ascomycota; class Dothideomycetes; order Mycosphaerellales; family Teratosphaeriaceae; species Teratosphaeriaceae sp. CCFEE 6253. The sequence continues at coordinate 11,023 of JAWDJV010000404.1, forward strand.
GGGGTCTGGGAGCGGTGCGTCCTGGTTTGGTTGCCGTGCTCGGAGGAGCTCATGGTGGCGCTTGTCCTCCCATGCCGCTCTGCCGACCCTTTGGCCCTGTATCAGGATCCGCGATAGCACTTGGGACCAGCTGCCAGGTGCAGCGCACAGGTCGACAACCCGCGTGACGCCTTCGAAGAGGTTGAACTCCTCGTCAAGCTGCAGTAATTTGTAGGCGGAGCGGGCCCGCCATCCTTGTTCTTTGGCGAGACGGTAGTACGCATCGCGCTTGTCCTTGGATGACTTTCCCATCGAGACAGATCTGAGATGGGAACTGGGCAAACTATGTCGTGAGGCAGCGTTGAAGTCGAAGATTCCCCAATGCAGAATCTCAAACGGTGGTCCGTGCCCGTGGTCGAAGCATTACGAGACATCTGATAAAGTGGCCGCAAGGAACGCATTGACGCCGACGACATATATTCACATCGCTGCTCCTCTAGTGGAAGGTCATAAAGAATGCCGCCGATCGATGTGTGCATAGAGAGCTGCTCCACGTCTCTCCATCGCTCCCCAGAGCTTCATGCTGTCAGAGTGAGTGGCCCGCCGTGAGCAGCCTCACCGCGCAGGATGTCAGTCCTCCGGTAACACTGGCAACACGATCCCTCCTCCCTGCACATCTGCCGCCTGGACCCCACCACACAGCCAGGCCCACTACATCAGCCGGACCACGATCAACGATACGCGGTCAATCATAGTCCACCTCACAGTCCGTCTCCTGGCGGTGCCGCATCAGGACCCCGGATACGCGATTGCGCTGCTCGACCGCCAGGAGCATGAGCTCGAACCCCAGCCCGTCCACCGAATTGATGGCCGCGCGAACGCACCCCCACCAGAGCAACTCGGCGCTGTCCCGCAGCAACAGGCTGCAGGTCGCGGTGCGCAACTCCTCAACCTCCGGCGGCGTCGTGGCGTGCACGATGCGCACGGCTGCGGCCACATCCTGGTGGGAACAATCGCCCGGGTACCCCCGGATGACGTCGGCGTAGTGCGCCGCGGCCAGGGCCCGCAAGCCCTCGAGGCCGTACTTGACCGCGACGGCGAAAACGCGCGCGTGCTGGGAGAGGTGCGGTCGTGGGCGTGCACGCCCGCGTTGTCGTCCCCGCACGTGTACTCTCGCCAGGGAGCGACGTCGTAGTCGCCGTGGGAGAGGAAGTGGATCATGCGTCGGACCGCGGCCGGGTCGTCGCGGTCGAGGTCATCGTCGCTGACCAGAGTGGACAATGGGAATAGCGCAATGGTGTTCTCTGCTCCTTCCTAGAGGCAATGTCATGTTATGGCCTTGACATCGGAGCGCGCCGCTCGCTACCTGCCTACCTTCAACGTCCCCGCTTTGCACGCTGCCCTGAGGACGGGCGACTGCGTGCACACGATCGCCTTGTGCACCTTGTACGTATCATCTCCGCAGACGATGGTCAAGTCGCTGTACTCATCGCTCTCGTGGAGTCTTGAGCACGTCAGCGATGAGTCTCCGCCACGCGAGACCGTAGTCCCGGGGTCTTCCTCACGATTGTACGCACTCCGCCAGACACGCCGCCGTGAAACCCTGGGTCTCTGCTAGCGAAGGCGAGGTGGCAGAACCTGGGAAATCGACGCTCGGGTCCATCTTGGTGAGCTGCAAGGAGACAGCTTCGATGCAGCGCCAAGGAAGTTCTTTCGCATGAGAAGGCTTCGATGCAATTTCGAAGATATGCAACTTCAGAGAAGTTCTTTCGCATGAGAAGGCTCCGATGCAACTTCAAACGAGTTATTCGCAAGCTTCGTCCGGAGTCTGTGTAGTGACCTTGAACGGAGGTGGCGGGTCCCCTCATCGCGACGCCGGCTTGACCCCCTTGTGTATCGCCGCGATCCCAAAACTCAAGTCCTCCCACCCCTTCCCCTCCTCCTCACTAGGCACAAGAAACCCCGCCTCCCCAATCATCCGCGCAAACTCCGCCTGCTCCGGGAACTTCTCAATGCTCTCCACGAGGTACTGATAGCTCTCCCGGTCCGCCGCGACGATCTGCCCAATCAGCGGGATCGCGCCGAAGCTCCACCGCTTGTACACCCCGTTCATCACCGGGTTGGATAATCTGGGGGCGAATTCCAGACACGCGAACACGCCGCCGGGCTTCAGGACGCGGAAAGCCTCGCGCAGCGCGCGGTCCTTGTGCGTGAAATTCCGGATCCCGAACGCGACGGTGTAGAGGTCGATGGTGTTGCTCTCGATCGCGCTGAGGTCTTCCGCGTTGGCTTCGAGGAAGGCGACGCGGTTCTGCCGGAGGTAGGGGGAGGCGGCGGAGGCGAAGCGCTTGCGGCCTTCGGCCAGCATTTGCGGGTTGATGTCCGAGACGATGACGGAGGTGGCGGGGTCGGCGTTGATGGTGGTGGCGTGGTCGAGGAGGCGGAAGGCGATGTCACCCGTGCCGCCGGCGATGTCGAGGATGGTTTGGCCGCGGGGGGGCAGAGGGAGAGTAGTGGGGGAGGTGGGGATGGAGGTAGGGCGGATGCCCGGGTTGAGGGAGCGGACAAAGTGGTCTTTCCACAGGCGGTGGATGCCGAGGGACATGAGGTCGTTCATGGTGTCGTAGGAGGCGGCGACGGAGGAGAAGACGGTGGCCACTGCGGAGCGTCATCAGCGGTGTCATGCTCAGGCAAGAGTGGCGTGTATGGTACCTCTTGATGCCTTGATATCTTCGGCGACCGTCTCGAAGCCAAAGTGCGTCGTCTTCCCGCTCTGGGAGACATGTTGGCTGGATGCCGGCTGCTGCTGCTGCTGCTGGCGGACGGCGGTGGCAAGGGTCCGGCGGCAACTGGTGCACACCCAGCTGGGCGATGGCGATACGCGAAGACGCTTGGCGGCTCGTGGGATGACGGACGACATAATGGTGATGCTGATCGTTGACGAGACGACCCGGCATCAAAAGTCAAGGATCGAGACGATCCCCAGCGCACGGTTGGTGGCGCAACCTTGTTCTCAACCTTATCTGACGGACGGCGGGGTGCATAGCCGCTGGTAGCCGATGGTATGCGACATTGGTCAATCTCATCGCATCCCTCTCTTCCGCCGCCAGCAACGATGTGACACCCCCCCGACAGCGACAATGGCGTCGCGACGCCCCCTGACGCTCCTTGGGCGCTCCCTCGCCTCGCGGACAGCGGAAGCCCGGCGACATATCAGATGTCAGCGAAGATGGAACGCTTCAGTCAGCCAGCGGCCAGGCTCAGACCGGTACGAGCACCTCCACCCCTTCCTCCTACACTCCCACTAATGCTGTAGATAGCCTCCTCTTCCCCGGCGCTATCAACTCCCTGTTCACCACCGCCCTCGCCTTCACCTGCCCCGCCGACCTGGCCGCGATGCCCACCTACCGCATCCTCGACCAGGACGGCCAGATCGTCGACCGCGCCCACGCGCCCCCGGACATCTCCACCCCGGACCTCCTCAAGATGTACGCCGACATGGTCTCCGTCAGCATCATGGACACCCTGATGTTCGACTCCCAGCGGCAAGGCCTGATCTCCTTCTACATGGTCTCCGCCGGCGAGGAAGGCATCGCCGTCGGCTCCGCCTCGGCCCTGTCCCCGCGCGATCCGATCTTCGCCCAGTACCGCGAGACGGGCATCTTCCAGCACCGCGGCTTCACCCCGCCAGACTTCATGGCGCAGCTCTTCGCCACCGCCGACGACCCCGGCCGCGGCCGCAACATGCCCGTGCACTACGGCAGCCGGAAATACAACATCCACACCATCTCCTCCCCGCTCGCGACGCAGATCCCGCACGCGAGCGGCGCGGCCTACGCGGTCAAGATGCAGGACGCGCTGGACCCGACGGCCGAGCGCAGGGTGGTGGCGTGCTACTTCGGCGAGGGTGCGGCGAGCGAGGGCGACTTCCACGCCGCGCTCAACATCGCCGCCACGCGCGCCTGCCCCGTGGTCTTCGTGTGCCGGAATAATGGCTACGCCATCTCCACCCCGACGCTGGAGCAGTACCGCGGGGATGGGATCGCGAGCCGCGGCGTCGGGTACGGCATCGACACCATCCGCGTCGACGGGAATGACATCTTGGCCGTGCGGGAAGTGACGCGCCGGGCGCGGGCGTTGGCGCTGGAGGAGGGCGGGAAGCCGGTGCTGATCGAGGCGATGAGTTATCGCGTCAGTCACCACAGCACAAGCGACGACTCCTTCGCGTACCGCGCGCGCAAGGACGTCGAGGACTGGAAGCGCAGGGACAATCCCATCACGCGGCTGCGGAAGTACCTCGAGTCCCGGGAGCTCTGGGACGAGGGGCGGGAGAAGGAATTGCGGAGTACGACGAGGAGTAGTATTCTGGAGGCGTATCGGAAAGCGGAGAAGGCCAAGCACCCGCCGCTGCGGAGCGTGATGGAGGATGTGTATGTGGAGGTCACGGAGGAGCAGCGGGAGCAGATGGCGCGGTTGGGGGAGGTGGTCGGGCGGTACCCGGGGGAGTATGACGTGGAGGGGTACGAGGAGGGCCTGGAGGGGCTGAAGATGAAGGGGGAGTGAGACTTGGGCGTCGAGGCGTGAGTGGGGTCGCTGTCATGGTCAGTGGGGAGCCGTGGCGCTCGCGAAACGAAGGACCGTAGGCCGTCGCGGCTTCCTGTCCAGGGTCTCCTGTCGATGGCAGCAGAGAACCTGCCACCCTGGATCTCGACTCCACGTCCATGAGAACGTCTCTGGAGCACCCATCCACCTGCTCGAGGGCGTGAGCCCTTAGCACGCGCTCTCCGCGTTCGACTCAGGGCCGGCGGGCAAGACCCTGGAGACCCCATGGGCGAAGAGCCTCCTGTCTCCGTCGTCCATCGGAGGGAGGCCCGACCATGTCCGCCGTCGATCCCGAAAGCAATTCGGGCACGGGAGCAGGCTCGCAAGGGTGTGAGGTGCCTGCACCGCGATGTCACCGGATGAAGTCGAAGCTCATGAGATCACAACGGCGGGCCATCGACATCGTGCAGAACATCGCCATCATCAAGCAGCATCATCTCGTCGAGCTTTCGAAACGCACCTCAGAGTGCGAGGACCGCTTGTCTACGAACACCCCCCCGCAGCTTTGGGGCCTATCAAATACCCATCTCTCTCGATTGTTGGACGATCGTGGACGCAATCATGGAAGAGTGGACCTCGAGACCTGCCGAGAAAGATTGGCGCGCCAACTTACGTCCTACAAGGTGGTGGACACGTCTATAGCAGTAAGTTCGAAAAGCCGTGTCAAGTCTTGCCGGTGAACTTCGCGAAGCAGATGGGGGTTGGAGGACTCGTAGGGGGAGCCAGACGGCACTGTCGTCAGTGAGTGGCAGATCCGCGGCGCACGGGAACACTCGATGGTTGAGTCGGCCTGCGTACGACGGCAGCAACGGGAAAGATCACGCAGCGTCCACGAGGGAAGTCCGGTAGAGATTCCATACTACCATCTCTTCAGTGGCGTCTTTGTCAAGACGCTTGAACAGATGGGGGGATCCAACGACCATGTCGGTGTTCACATCGAGTCGGACTTCCACTCAGGACGGCGGCTCGTCAGTCTCGAGCGCGAAGTACGCGTCCCACCTCCTCTGCCTCTCGACGTCCTGCTTTGCCCCATCCACATCCTCACGCATCTCCTTGTTCATCCGAGCGTTTGCAAGTCCCCCGCTCTCCTTCTCAGTCCGCAGCTCCGCCAGCCCACCCCCAGTGCTCGTCGCGATCGCCTGATCAATCCGATCCCACTCAGCCCTCCAGCGATCGTTTTGCCAGACGAGCCACGCGACCCTCTGCCGCCGCCCCTCCGTCTCGTCCGCGAATCGATCGTACCGCGCCTTGTACAGCGCGCGACGGGGATTCTTCTCCGCCTCCACGTCGTCCGAGCCTCCGTAGGGCATCAGACGGGCGTAGAGGGCGGCGGCTATCACGCGATCGGCTGGAGTTTCACGGACGAACTCGAGTGTGGATATGTACTTCTCTGCCTGCTCTCCTCCGTCGCTCGGGCGAGCATCTGTCGTCGCGTGTCTGGCGCAGGCCTCGTCAGCTGAAGTCACCCGGTTGAGATGCTACGAGTGTATATACTGCTCTCGATGGCCTCTTCAGCAGCTTGAGCGAGCCGCTCTGCTCTTGTAGGTTGTGCGCGCTCGGTTTGCTGCTGCCTGCCGTGGCGTGGAGAGGTGTTCTCGTCCTGCTTGTGTGCCATGTTGTCTCGGTTTTTGTGGTTGTGTCCTGAAAGACAGTCCTGGTATCGAGTGCGAATGTTTTCCGGTAATACATGCTTATGCAGCAGACCGTGAGTTGTCAATCCGAGAGGCTTTCTATGCTGGTGGGTTTCGTGGATGTACTAGCGTGTCACATGTGTTCGGAGCGCAAACAGAAGGAGCGCTGCCGGGCTTCAGGAGTGGTTTGATGCTCCGCTACTTACGACTGCCTCAGCGTGAGATAGCATGGGATAGCGATGGACCGTAGACCATAGCAATGCCCACCACACCTCTTCTTTACCCTGCAAGCCCATCTGCTGCCCAAGCTGAGCTCAGCCCAATCCTAACAGCTTCCGGTTCTTCTTGATCAGCTTCTTCAGCCGGCCCTCATTCTCCTCCGCGACCCGCCTCGC